>BJCM01211439.1:0-12175 GCA_018326385.1 Flaveria bidentis
AGACTTTGTCTTCAGACTTTGTCTTCAGACTTTGTCTTCAGCTGATGTCTTCAGACTTTGTCTTTAGCTGATGTCTTCAGACTTTGTCTTCAGCTGATGTAGACTTCTTCAGTTGTTATGATGTCTGTGGGACTTAAAGGTTTTTTTGATCTGGCTCATTGGTTCTTTTGGTCCAACACACACACCTCTATGGAGATTACAAAGAAGATATCACTATATAGCGAGACTTTAAGGTCCACATTTTTCAACATAATCTCAAAACTTGAATCCCTTCCAAAATAAATATGCCAACAAACATTGAAAAGTACTACGAATGAAAAACCTAGCAACTCGGGATGAGAGCGGTGGAATGTTTTATTACCTGGTACTCCAATTATAGCATGAAGGTCCGAGGTGTACGCACATTTCAAATCTCAAGCTTCATCTATAAGGTTAGAAACAACCAACTAGTTAATAGATTTCCAAGAAAAGCTCCAAATTAACGATAGAAGAAATCATATCGCCAAATGTAAGACAAAGACATAAGTAAATAAATCTACCATTTTTGGGTACTCTAGGAAGTTTAGATTATAAAATGCATAGGAGAAGCCATGATAGGGTTTATCGCAAAGAAACATGATGTTCTAGTGTAACATCTGTCACTTTCTAGATTTTGACTTTTGAGACACATTAAAAGCATACTTAGAATTGCTTTAGACTTGGACTAGATGTAATCCTTGATATGTTTAATAGCATAATATGATTTTATACTTGGATTATGGAATTTATAATATATATGAGTTTTATCATCTTGGCATACATTAGTGATATTAGTGATATGTAATCTAAAAGTATACAAATCTATAATAGTACTAGAAAGTGTTAATAATTGAATAAATGTTTTTAAATATAATGTTATATAATGTTATATGCACACATGTAGCATACCTTTTGTTATATATTTAGATATAAAAAAGGTTCTAGAAACTCTCTCCCTCTCCTCTTATTTTTACCAGCCAAAGGGGTGTTACAAAACCTCACCTCCACTCAATAAAGCCTAGTAATTTTTCATCATGTCTACAACTAGTGAACTTAATAAACCTATCATGACATCTCATTTATTCTTTTAAAATATATCTCCCCCTTTGCCCTTGCTTTGGTCGTAAAATACACATACCCACATAGAAACCATCTTACGAGCTTTATTCAAGAATCCTTGGTGATTTTCTTCATTTCATTATCATCTTTTGTTCCTTCATAAGAATTGCAGTTTTCTTTCATATATTTACTTTTTCTACTCATCCAAATCGTATACTATGCACACATGTATTGATTCATATGGTTATTATATGTGTACATAATCAATCATTATAATTTAAAATGAAACTTTCATAGTTTTTGTTGGATCTAGAAAGGATGGTGCAACCAAAACTAAAAACTTAGAAAATTTTGGTGTTACTAATAAAGGACTTCCGAAGCTAAGTGTGGAACTTCCGAAGGCAAATGAAGTTCTTCCGAAGACAAAGTTCAATAACAACTTCCGAAGAAAAACTCTAATTTTTGAAGACAAAGTCGTCTCTTCCAAAGTTCAAGACTTAGAAGATTTCAAGACAATGACTTCCGAAGTAGAAGTCCCCAAGCCTCGAAAGAAGTAATTCTCTTTCAAAGTATAAATGGCCGCATAAGAACTTGTTCTTCCAAAGCCAATTAACCTTCGGAAGACATTGCTATGAACCAGTGGACATAAGTATGGTACTTCGGACACTCCGCTGCAGACCTCTGATATACTACATGGCGCTTTCTCAAAAGCCCATGTAGTTGACCATACTTTATTCCACTATTCACATTTATCATTTAGTACAGTTACTAACTTTAGTTGGTGACAAAAGTTAAGTTATGGACATGTCATGACTACCAAATCTTAGATAAGACATTATCTAAGATACCTTAACTTTAGCTTTGTGGTATTTGCTTTAGTTATAGGTTTCCGGCTGGTACCAAAGTATATCCAGCTGGTATCAAAGTATATCCAGCTGTAAGTGATAGTCTATATAGTTTCTCATTGTATCTCTTGTAATATGCTTGTAAGATTCTTGTAATACTTTGAGTTGAGAAATAATATATACAAGTCCCATGAAAATTATTTCCTTGTGTTCTTTGTTACTTAGTATATTATCATCAACTCTTAGAAGAGATTTTGCTTCATCTAAAACCATGTGTGATTAAGTGAGTTTGAGAGAAAAAAAAGTGTTAGTGACAAATATCGATCCTACAAATTGGTATTAGAGATTTTTAGGCTCTTGATTGTGAGATATTACCATCCAAATCAACCTTTTTTTCACTCCTCCTTTTACCACACTAAAAATGGCCGTCAACCAAAAGTCTAAAGTTAAGATGGGGATGATGACTAAAGCACCTATTATCACCCTTGAAAACTTTAGATCATGGATCAGACGCATAGAAGGCTTTATCAGGTATCAATATGGAAAAAATGTGACAATCAATGATCCTTACAAACCAAAGGTGGCTGCATCAGGTGGAAATGGTGCGATGATAGAAAAGGCCATTGAAGATTACTCCGATGAAGCCCGAAAGAAGATGGACATTTGTGAATCCAAGGATCATAATCAGGAATTATTGGTGTTAATTTTTGAGTTAAGTCAATGTTAACGGAATCAACATTAACTTTGTTTAATCATTTTTATCAATTTAATATCAATAATAATGATTAATGATTAAGACGAACACAATAAAAAGGACACAATTAATAATCAAACAAAAATAGTTGATTCAAATGTATTTCATTAAAAGATGTTAATGATTAAAGATGAATAAACAATGAATGAAAAAAAATTGGTTTGAATGTATTGATGTTGATGTGACAGCTGCTAGGGTTTGTATTTGTGATTTTATGTTTGTTGGGTTTGTGAAGGCTTTGGGCTTGGTCCCCTATTTTGTTTTTTTGTTAATTAAGTTGTTAACCCTAATTAGTCTTTATATATACCCTGTTACGTATTTGTAATCTTTGTACTGAGCAAATAAAGAAAACCCTAGTTGCAGCCCGTGGACGTAGGTCACACAGACCAAACCACGTTAAATATTTGTGTTGTTTATTATTCTATTTTCGCGTGATAATCATGTGTGTGTGTTCGTGTGTTGGTCCTAATGTGCCGCTTGAGTCGTAACAAGTGGTATCAGAGCTTTGACTCGTTGAATACACATTTTGTTGCACGGAAGACGATTCATAGAGATTGAAACCCTTTGAGCCGTCGCTTAGGGTTTGGTTAATAACTCTTGGATTCATCGGGTAAAGGTTAGGGTTTTCTGTTTTCAAGTTTCTATTTATTGACAAATTATTATCAACTGTTTGGGGAACCGTGTTTTGTGAAATAAAAGTATATCCGGGTTTATATTTGTCTTCAAAGGTTTTTTAGGAGTAAATCGGTCAATTGATAGTGTTTAGTAGAACAGTCGTCAAGTCCAGACCCGTGCCATTGCTGTGTCTGTTCACTTTTTCAGTTTGCTTATTGTTTGTTGTTTGAGATGGCTAAAGACGGGAAGGTTGTGATCGAGAAGTTTAACGGTTCTGATTTGAACACTGCTGATGGGGATGTTTCTGATGATGATGCATTGATACTTAGTGTGGAAAATAGTGTGGACTCTTGGGTCATGGATTTAAGGGCTTCGTTTCATGCCATGGACAATGGGGAAACGATGGTGAATCTGAAACATGGTAATTTTGGAAAGGTACGATTAGCTAATGAAGAGATACTTGAGGTGATAGGCATGGGCGATATTGATCTGGTTACTTCATTGGGTACTACATGGAACCTAAATAATGTCAGGGTGATTCCAGGGCTGAAGAAGAAACTGATTTCAGTTGGTCAACTGGATGAACAAGGACTTGAAGTGAGGTTTGGTAGTGGTAAATGGAGGGTGATCATTGGTAATCTGGTTATTGCTTGTGTTTTGAAGCATGGGTAATTGTATATGGTTGAGGTACCTGCTGAGGGATGTATGACTGTCCCGGTTAAGCACGACAAAATCCGATTCACTAAATCTAGTGCTAAGAGAGTTCATTTTGCAAACATGAAGTCTAGAGCAGGGTTGTTAGGTGAACGAGTTCGAAAGTCTAAACCATTTAAGGGATTTAGTGACATCGGGAGCATGAGACATGTTTCAGGAATAGTTACAAAGAACCATTGGGTTTTAAAGACTACGAGTGAAAAATTCTCTCCTGGTGATTGTTTGCTAAATTTGGAGAGTGATAGTGATCCTCTGTGTATCTTTGAATCTGAAGGAATGTCCAAACCGGTTAAGATGGAGGATGAGTTGTTGGCGGGACTAGCCACGACTGAGTTGGAGCTCAGGGGAGCTTTAACTGTCCTTTCTTGTACGTGATGATGAGGGGTCGCTGCAACTAGGAGATATGATGGAGTCTTAAGTCTTAGCTTGTTATTTGGGAACTGGAGGCTTGGAAGACTTGTTTAAAGATTACTGACGCTACTAGACGTCTGGGTTGCTTTGTGTTGATACATATGTCTCTAGTTTATGTGCTTAATGTAAAAGTCTTTCATGTCTTACACATATGTAATGAATGGGTTAAATGAAATATAATATGTGATTGATGTTTATAATGTTTAATATTTCATAGTATTATTGTGTGTTAAAGTTTAATGAACCTACTATATAGGTTTGAGGTTGTTGTGCATAGTTCTTAGTCAATAATGATTGAGAAATGTGTTCGAACTTAGTTGTATGAGTCTTCCTGCGAATGGACCATGCTTATGGACCATACGCATGAATACATCATGCTAATGGACCAGTCGCACGACTAAGCTAGGAGACTGGATCAGTCGCATGATTGAGACATAAGATTGACTTAGTCGCACGATTGAACCTTCAGTCGTGCGTATGGATCAATCGCATGATTCAGTCGCACTACTGAACCATGCTAA
Source organism: Flaveria bidentis (assembly GCA_018326385.1). NCBI lineage: Eukaryota > Viridiplantae > Streptophyta > Magnoliopsida > Asterales > Asteraceae > Flaveria > Flaveria bidentis. The sequence goes on from BJCM01211439.1 coordinate 4,938, forward strand.
TGGTTTAGTCGTATGATTGGAAACCCATAACCTAGAAATACCACTTAATTCATGAAAAAACGTAACACTTAGGAACAATTATGAGCATACTTCAAAATACACGAACCCTAGCCGTCTAGAACGTCCAAGGAAGCCTGTCCAACTTCATAGATCAATCCTGATCGATTTCTACTCATTAATAACATTTAGTTTCAATATTATAGGATTCCACACTATTTGATTCGGTATCAACACAGAATCTGTTACTATTCCATACGTACACGTTTCTGACAAGTGGTATTAGAGCTTTGGCTCTTGATTTTGCATTTGATTCAATTAGAATTGTGTCAAACCTCACGTTTTAACTCAAAAGAGTCATCTTTTTGGGTCCACAGGTGTATTTCGGTGTTTCCAGGCATCAAAGTTGAAGTTTTTCGTCATACAACAGATTAGGGTTTCTGGGTAAATTGTAATTCGTGTCAAAGTGTCAAAATTAAAAAAAATTCAAACACAATAGCCTTCAGTCGCACGAATAGCTCAATCGCACGACTGAGCCATCCACATTGGCTATCCGCATTGTTCAATCTCACGTCTGAGCCATCCGCATTGGCTATCCGCATTGTTCAATTGCACGACTGAGTAATCCGTATTGGTCACCCACATTTGTCTATTCGCATGACTGAGTCATCCGCATTGACTCATCCGCATTTTTCCAATCGCACAATTGACTCATCCGCATTTGTCCAATCGCACGATTGACTCATCCGCATTTGTCCATTCACACGAGTGAACCAGTCTTGTTCTAAAGTTCAAAGTTTATAGAAATGGAAGATCAATTCACTGCCTTTATTGCCGGAAGAGACTCTCGCATCCAGAACCTTCTACTTCTGGAAAATGAAATTGGGAATCATAATAAACCACCAAAGCTTATAACGTTAGATGATTATCCACAATGGAAGCAGAGGTTTGAGATCTATATAAATGGAGTTGATCCCAATCTTTGGGCATCTATTGAGACAGGTTATACGATGCCAGTCGGTGCTAATGGAGTTAAGCTGACTCTGGGAGGAATGAATGACAACCAGAAGGTTTAGTACAATGCAGAAAAGAAAGTGTATGCCCTGTTGACTCAGTCGATACCAAAAGATATCTTTCATCAGTTCTCTGAGAACAAGTAGGCGAAAAAGTTATGGGAAGCATTTGAAAAGAGATATGATGAGAATGCAACGTTAAAGGCTTTGAAGGCTAAGGCTCTCAAAAAGGAGTTTGATAACTTCTCTTCAATAGGGAAGGAGAGCTTGGATGATATTATTGACAGGTTCTACCATCTGATGAGTGAGCTACACACTCATGGTGTAACAAAGTCAATGGAAGATAAAGTGTCAAGCTTTGCAGACGGGTTGCCAGATAAATGAGATTCGTTTGTGTCTAATTTGAGACAGAATGATATTCTTGCAAAGTTAGACATAAATGACTTCATCCTGAAATTAAGAGAAGAGGAACTGAGAATGAAGTACAAGTCACAGAAAGGATCCTACGATCAGTATCCTTCACTTTACAACTCATTCCCCACTTCAACCAGTTCAGGAGCACCACTGCAAACAACATTTGTGTCTAGTTCTGTGGCTCCCTCACAATCCACTGCTTCAGGACAAGAAACGTCTGGGTCATCATCGACTCAACACATAGTGCCTAAAGCCAATACTACAAAGTTAAAGACTGAGAGTCTCGGTAATATAACAGTGGAGGTTGCAAAGGAGCATATGGATCTTCTAGCAGCAGTGGTTCAATTGTATGATGGTCTAGTTGCTGGAAAGATCGGAAATTGTTATCTTGCAGATGAAGACTACGAGCAGGTTGATGAGAACGAGCTAGAGAGGATGGATATTGTTGATACATATGTACCTAGTTTAGGAGCTTAATGTAAAATGTTTGTCATGTCTTACATAATGTAATGAATAAGTTGAATGAAATGCAATATGTGATTGATGCTTATAATGTTTAATGTTTCATTGTTTATTGTGTAATAAAGCATATTGAACTAACTATATAGATTTGAGGTTATTGTACATAGTTCTTAGTCAATAATGATTATGAAACTTGTTCAAACTTAATCGTATGAAGTCTTCATGCGAATGGACCATGCTAATGGACCATACGCATGAATACTTCATGCTAATGGACTAGTCGTACGACTCAACCAGGAGACTGGATCAGTCGCATGATTGAGAAATAAGATTGACTCAGTTGCACGACTGAACCTTCAGTCGTGCGTATGAATCAATCGTATGATTCACTCACACGACTGAACCATGCAAATGGTTCAGTCGTACGATTGACAAACCCTAACCTATAAATACCACCTAATTTGTTGAAAAACGCAACACTTCAAGAATTTCGACTCACATTCATACCCTAGCCGTCTAGAGACTCCAGAGAGCCTGTTCCAACTTCATAGTTCGCAGTTGTTCCCGTTCTAATCGTTCTTAACGTTTCTTTAATCGTTAGATTGATTTGAACTGCGTTCTCACTGGATCAGTCGCACGATTGAGAAATAAGATTGACTCAGTTGCACGACTGAACCTTCAGTCGTGCGTATGAATCAATCGTATGATTCAGTCACACGACTGAACCATGCAAATGGTTCAGTCGTACGATTGACAAACCCTAACCTATAAATACCACCTAATTCGTTGAAAAACGCAACACTTCAAGAATTTCGACTCACATTCGTACCCTAGCCGTCTAGAGACTCCAGAGAGCCTGTTCCAACTTCATAGTTCGCAGTTGATCCCGTTCTAATCGTTCTTAACGTTTCTTTAATCGTTAGATTGATTTGAACTGCGTTCTCACTGATTGGACCGCCAATAAAATAGGATTCCACACTATGTGATTAGGTATACACACATAATCAATTAGTACTCGTACGTACACGGTCCTAACAAGTGGTATCAGAGCTTTGGCTCTTGATTTTGCTTGTGATTCGATTAATTTCGGTGCAAAAGTCACGTTTTTCATTCAAAAGAGTCACATTTTTTTGAGTAAAACAGTGTTTTTGATGTCTCCAGGTTTAAAAGTTTACGTGTTTCGGCATACGACAGATTAGGGTTCTTGAAAAATCGTGTTTTTGCGTCAAAGTGTCAAAAACCTTCGATTTTGCGAAAACAACAGCCTTCAGTCGCACGATTGACTCAATCGCACGACTAAACTCAATCGCACCTCCTATTTGCACAATTGAACTCAGTCGGTCATCCATTCGTACAACTGAACATCTTCATTCGTTTATCTCCAATCGCTCACTCCATACGCACGATTGAATCCAATCGCACGATTGAATTCATTCACACCTCTCATTCGCACGGCTGAGTCATCCGCATTGGCCATCCGCATTTGTCAAATCGCACGATTGGCTCATCCACATTAGTCCAATTGCACGAGTGACTCATTCGCACAAGTAAATCAGCTGAGTTCTAAAGTTCAAAATTAAAGAGATAGAAGAACAATTCTCTGCGTTTACTGCTGGTAGGGACTCACGGATCCAGAACCTTTTGCTTCTGGAAAATGAGATTGGGAATCATAATAAACCACCTAAACTTGATGATTACCCACAATGGAAGCAGCGATTCCAGATCTATCTTAATGGAGTTGATCCCAACCTTTGGGAATCCATTGAGACAGGTTATAGTATGCCGGTTAGTGCTGATGGTGTTAAATTAACCTTGGGTGGGATGACTGACAGCCAGAAAGCGAAGTATAATGCAGAAAAGAAGGTGTATGCCCTGTTGATTCAGTCTATACCAAAAGACATATTCCATCAATTTTCTGAGAACAAATAGGCAAAGAAGTTGTGGGAAGCTTTGGAGAAACGATACGATGGGAATGCAATGTTCAAAGCTCTAAAGGAAAAGGCTTTGAAGACGGAGTTCGATAACTTCTCTTCGATTGGTAAAGAAAGCTTGGATGATGTCATAGACATGTTCTACCATCTAATGAGTGAATTGCACACTCATGGGGTCTCAACATCAATGGAAGATAAGGTCTCAAGCTTTGCCGATGGTCTTCCAGAGAAGTGGGACTCGTTTGCGTCTAATTTGAGACAACACAATATACTGGCAAAATTAGACATAAACGACTTCATCCTGAAATTGAGGGAGGAGGAACTCAGGATGAAGTACAGGTCACAGAAAGAATCCTATGACTAGAATCCTTCACTCTATAAGTCCTCTTCCACTCCAACTAGTTCCGGAGCACCTCTTCAAACAACGTTTGTGTCTAGTTCAACCGCTCCTTCTCAAACCATAACTTCAAGATCTGAAATGTCAGGGTCATCTAGTACCCAATATATTGCACCTGAAGCAAATGCTACTAAGTTAAAGACCAAGAATCTTGGAAAAATTACTATGGAGGTTGCTAAGGAGCATGTTGGATCAAGAAGAAGGCTGGTGCAAACAAAACCAAATCACATAGATAATTTTGGTGCTACAAGCAAAGGCTTCCGAAGCTTAGCATGGAACTTCTGAAGGTTGTAGAGTTCTTCCGAAGACAAAATGAAATATCAACTTCCAAAGACAGAACTCTACTTCCGAAGTCAAGAGCATGCTTCTGAAGATCAAGTCTTAAGAGAACAATTAGAAGACTACTTCCAAAGTATGAAGAAAAAAAGAAGTCTCCAAGCCTTGGAAGAAGCAGCCTCTTCCGAAGTATAAGTGGCTTCGGAAGTGCTTGTTCTTCCGAAGCCATTTAACCTTCAGAAGACACTGCCATGAACCAGTGGACACAAGTATGGTCTCTGACACTCCGCTGCAGACCTCTGATTGTTTTCTCAAAGATCCATGTAGTTGACCATACTTTATTCCACTGTTTACCTTTTATGATAGTACTAGTTACCAACTATAGTTGGTGACAAAAGGTAAGTTAGGGACATGTTCTGACTACCATATCTCAGATAAGACTTTATCTAAGATACCTTAAACTATAGTCTTGTAGTATAGGCTTTAGTTATAGGATCCCAGTTGGTATCAAAGTATATTCGGCTGTAGGTGGTATTATATATAGGTTCTCATTGTAACTCATTACTGCTTGTAAGAGTCTTGTAATATTTGAGTTGAGAGGAAATATATAAAAATACCTTGAAAATTACTTCTTGTGTTCTTATTACTACAATATTGTGATCAACTCTAATTGACTCTATCTTTATCCGAGTGTTGTTCAAAGTGAGTTTGAGTGAAAAAATAAGTGTTAAGTGACCGTAACCGATCCTACAATTGGTATCAGAGCTCTTTAGGCTCTTGATTGCGTGATCTAACCATCCAAATCAACTTGTTTTTCACTCCTCCCTATAACTCACTCACTCAAAATGGCCCTTAACAAATCTGAAGTAGAGATGGGAACTATGACAAAGGCTCCCATCATTACTCCTGAAAATTTCAGGTCTTGAAGCAGAAGAATGGAAGGTTTCATCAGATACCAAGACAACAAAATGTGGAACTCCATTGTCAACGGCCCGTATAAGCGGTGGAAACAGTGCCATGATAGAAAAGTCTGTTGAAGACTATTCTGACAAAGAACGAAAGAAGATGGACATCGAAAGCAATGATATGACCATTCTTATGACTGCAATACCGAACTCCATTATGGTGGGGTTCGAGCATTGCAAGATTGCCAAAGAATTGTTTAATGCACTTGCTCAAATGTATACAAACTCCAACGACTCTAAGAAGGACTCACAGAAGCAGCAGTTCGAGAACTTCACTCATATTGCTGGAGAAACCCTCAGCCAGCAGTACTTCAGGTACATGGATCTTATCTCTTCTCTTTAGTCTGTGAATATAACTCCTGAACTTAGAGATCTTACTAGAAAGTTCATGAGTGCTTTTCCAAACGAGTGGACATTCTACTGTTTCTCTATCAAGAGAACAAAAAACTTGAACACTCTTACTATGACTGAACTCTACGGCATCCTTGATGGATATCGCCTAGAGATGGAGGGTAAGAAGGTCCACCAAATAAGCAGACCCATGAGTCTTCCTGCTAGCAACGCTTTAATGGTTGCTGAAGGCTCAATACCCCCACAACCTTAGCACTACCTGACCTACTAGAAATCATCCTGCTCTTCTGGACCATACATCACTTTTCCTGAGACTCCAAGGTCTCAACAGGCTCAACACAATTCCTTTCAGGAAAGTTGTGCCTTTGTCTCTGGAAGTGGACACTCTGGTGATTTTCAATATTGTTTTGATGAACTTGAGTGTTTTAATCCAGACGATGTAGAGTATGTGGACATTGTCCAATAGATGGCTCTTTTAACTTATAGAGCGAAGAAGTTCTTTAAGAGAACCGGAAGGCAATTCCCTCAAAACCCATCTACCAGCAAGTTTGGGTTTGACAATACCAAGGCAAAGTGTTTCAACTGTAACCAACTCGGTCACTTTGCAAGGGAATGCAAGGCTCCCAATACCAATCCAGGAACCCTACAAGCCTTCACACATCCCTTAACCCCAAAGCCCATTGAAAAGTCAACTAAAACAGCTGCAATGGCTCAAGAAGTTGACTGGAGCTTCATGGTACAGGATGTGACTCCTGCTCAAGCTCTCATGGCTGGAACAAATGATGCCCAACTACCAAGGTTCAGAACATGATGTGACTCCTACTCAAGCTCTCATGGCTCAAGAAGTTGACTGGAGCTTCATGGTAAAGAAGGGAAAGCTAGTTTTCAAAGCAAGGTTTCTTTCGGAAGAAACTCTGTCTTCCAAAGGGAAAATGGCTTCGGAAGCAAAAGCTACCAAGGTTCGGAAGAACATGAAAGCTCCCTTGAAACCATCCTAGAAGAAGACTGCTTCGGAAGAAAAGGTGGTGAAGGCTTCTTCCAAAAAGAAAGAAGCTTCGGAAGAAGGCCATGCTGCAAATCCTCCAAGATTAACCAAAGGATGGATTGGAAGATCAAGGAAGATGGTGCAGCCCAAACCTCTTCTTCAAAGACCTTTATTGAACCCCCATGCATATCTTTTGGTTCAATTATGTCATTATACTTGGAAGAACCCAAGACCAGCAAGGCTTGGGCTTCCAAAAAAAACTAACAATCTCATCTTATATGTAGGGACATCCATATGACAAGAACAATAATGTCTGGATTGTAGACAGTGGATGCTCTAGGCACATGACATGGAACAGATCTCTCCTTCAACAGTATCAGAACTATGATGGAGGTCCTGTCCAATTTGGAGGTGAGGCCGGAGGATATATTTTTGGCAGAGGGAGTA
>BJCM01211440.1:0-29106 GCA_018326385.1 Flaveria bidentis
AACCTTTTATGATCAAGAACACGTCTAACAACTGTAAGCCTATATAGCATGGTCATATATGCGTGTATTACTACATAATATAAATAGATATAACTTTAACCAATTATAAACCTGTTAAGTTAATATACGTTAAACACTTTATTAATGAAATATTAAACATAATAAACACAATCAACCATTAGTATTTCATTAAGTATCACATCATTACACATGTGTAAGACATATCACATTTAGATCAGGATCTAGGTACATATATGTATCAACATGACTATACACATTTGGATCTTGCCACCAAAGCTGCATATGAGAAGGAGTTTTACTCTTTCCAGCAATGGTTGATTATTGAGGAAGAAGACAAAGATTTGACTTCATTTGATGATTTGGAAGAGGTTGTGGACTACACAAACATATTTGGAAAGAGTCTTAAGGACTTATTTTCTGATATCTTGGTTAAAGAAGGAAAGATAGTTAGAGAGACGAGTGTGGGGGAAACGACTGACAAGATAGCAGATCAAACTGATCAAAGTGATCTACGTTAGGTCGGTAATATTATTGTAAAAGCTCCTCCACCGCCAAGTTATATACACACACTGAGAAATTGCAAACCTTTGACAAGGTACGGAAACTCAGAACCTATTATTAGTTGGATGTATGATGGTAAGAAGAAGAGTTATGTGATTAAGTGACGAGCTAGGGTGATTGAATATTATTAAGATGAAAACCTTCATACAGTCAAAGCGTCAGATTTATATGCCATGAGTCATGTTCCAGTCATTAACCCAAGTAACTATGGAAAGGGTAATTGGATTAGAAACAAGATATGGAGGCATAACAAAACTAACTTCAAGGACTTCAAAACAACCAAATCTAAAGTCATTAAAGATGAGACCCGGATTGATCCTAACACGAACAAGCCAATGAACATAAGGGTTTATAAGCATTCACGGTATGTGAGGAAGATCCTTATATATGCTCTAGTGCCAGTTAATAGCTTGTCTAAGCTTATGTAGTGGAGTTGTGAAAAGGAGACGGGACACACATTGATACACTGTGTTGACAAAGATTATTGTATCATCGACCCTGTGGATCTGCATAAGTTTGGAAGGGACGATTTGATGAGATTGTAGGCTTTTCTCATTGCAGCTGATGAATCAATTCACTTTTAGGTAGCATAGTTTGGTTGGTTGATTACGAAGGCCCTTGACAACAAGATGTATGCTTATGGGGGCAGTTACAAGGTTGCAGACATGGACTTCTAAACGTATTAATTTACCAATCTTAGAGGGAGATTATAAGGGTTGAACCTTGAGGCTTGGAAAATCAAATCAAGATGAACATCAAGATCAAAGTCACGCAAGAACCTAAAGTTACTGCACAAAAAGCTACTTCTCGCACAACACCATCTAGTCGCGCGGGAACTAGTTTATTCGCTCAAGAAATTCTAGTTAGTATAAATATAGAATCTTGTTATGAAATTAAGTAGCTTTAGTCATTTTCCTGATTTTCATACATATTGTAATCATTCCATAACCAAAGAGAAATATACTTTGAAGTTATTTACAATTGTGTTTGTATGCGTTTGATTCTACGTAATCTTCTTACCGTGAGCGATTACATTCTGAATTCTCCTCACGAGATCGATTGTGTTATTGTGTTGATCGTTAAAAAAAGTAATTTTAGGTCGACCATTTTTACAACAACCAAAACTAAAATCGGTTGCCGAGATAGAATCATCGACATGATATTCGAAAATCGTAAGTTGTTCTTTAATGTAATTTCAAAATCAATTAAATATTTTGTTAATAATGATTATTCTAAGATAAATGCTCTAATGAGTGTGCTCCTCCTTATATTTCACATATAAGCGAGGACATCACCAAGTAGAATGGTTTTGGTCCTTACAGATTGGAGCTCGAGAATTTTCAAAAATAATGAAAATGTTAAAGTGGAGCCATTAAGAATGAAAAATCTGAGACGAAAGGTTAAGATGGGTAAACCACTAGATGGAGAGTATGAAAGGGTCAAAGAAGAGATGTTTGACCAATACGAGAGTGAACAAGAGAATCTATCAAGCCAGGAGAAGTAGTTTTTGAAAATAAATTTGGAGAAAAGCACAGAATACGATCACCATAAGTGGTTTCAGGTAGGGTATGGCTGAAGAACCTAAAACTTAGCGCTTGCGGGAGGCAATCCGAGAATTTCATGGGTTAGTTCACTAAAAACCCAAACGAGTGTACAACTCGTTCGCGCAAGTCTACCGATGGGTTTAAAGGCTTGTTGCATAGGCTAAATACAGCCGTTATTACTACGAAAGTGAGTTTTATTTCTTCTATTAGTATGTGTTTTTTGTCTTTTTGATTTGTTTTGTGTTGTGTTGTGTGGTGTGGTGTGGTGTTGTGTAACAACCGGAAATGTCAAGGAAAATGAAAGAGGATAAAGTTCTCGCATGAAAGGGGGTTCTCACATGAGAACCCCTGCGAGTAGTTGAGGATCCTATAAATAGGTAAGAACATCTGTTCGACCCTATTGTCGCACAACAACTACTACTGTTAGACAGAGAAAGTTGTGTTGTGAAGAGAGAAAGTAAATATTTGAAGTGTTTAAGGTATGTAACTCGTGTAGTAACTCGTATTATGTACTAAGAATGGATTATTGATAAATATAATGCTTGAATGTGTAGTGTTTGTTCGAAAACTTCTCGGGAAGGTGTAGATACATGATGTTCCTAGTTTATGAGCTTAAATGTAAAAGTATTTCATGTCTTACACATACGTAATGAAATGGTTCAATGAAATATAATATGTGGTTGATGTTTATTAATGAATAATTATTTCATATTATTATAGTGTTAAGTATAATTATTATTTACGAACTTATTATATAGGTTTGAGGTTGTTGTGTATTGGTCTTAGTCCATCATGATTAAGAAATGTGTTCAACCTAGTCAGATGAGTAATCATGCTAATGGATCATACGCATGAATATATCATGCTTATGGACCAGTCGCATGACTGAACCAGGAAACTAGATCAGTCGTATGATTGAGACATAAGATTGACTCAGTCGCATGACTGAACCTTGAGTCGTGCGTATGACTCAGTCGCATGATTCAGTCGCACGATTGAACCATGCTATTGGTCCAGTCATACGAATGGAAACTACAAACCTATAAACACCACTTAATTCATGGAAAACATAACAATTCAAAACTTTTGATAACTTATCGAACCCTAGCCGTCCAGAACGTCCAAGAAATCCAATCCAACTTCAAAGTTCGTTCTTGATCGATTCCTACTCGTTATTAACGTTTAGTTCATTCTTACATCAATCAGGTTAACGTTCTCACTTATTGGATCGCCAATCAAATGGGATTCCGCACTATTTGATCTGGTGTCATGCAGAATCTGTTAGTATTTCGTATGTACATGGTCCTGACAAGGGGTATGAGAGCTTTGGCTCTTGATTTGCAAAGATTCGATTAGTTTTGGTGTTCAAACTCACCTTTTAATTCAAAAGAGTCACCACGTTGGTTCTAAAGGTGTTTTCAACGATTGCATGCATTAAAGTGTAGTTTTTTTTATCATACGGCAGATTAGGGTTTCTGGGAAAATCGTGTTTTTGTGTCAAAGTGTCAAAATCTTTGATTTTATAAAAACATCAGCTTTTAGTTGCACGATTGGTCGAGTCGCACGATTGAACCCAATCATATGCTCCATCCACACAACTGAACTCAATCGCATACTCCATTCGTACGACTGAACAACTCCAGTCGTTGGATTCCAATCGTCTTGTTCATACGCATGACTGAATCCAATCGCACGATTGAATTGATTTGCACACTTTATTCGCACGAGTGACTCATACTCAAAGTCCATTCGCACGAGTGAAACAGTCCTGTTCTAAAAGTTCAAAGTTTATAGCAATGGAAGATCAATTTGTTGCCTTTACTGGCGGAAAGGACTCTTGCATCCAGAACCTTCTGCTTCTGGAGAATGAGATTGGTAATCATAATAAACCGCCAAAGCTGATAATGTTAGATGATTATCCTCAGTGGAAACAGTGGTTTGAAATTTACTTAAATGGAGTTGATTCCAATCTTTGGACATCCATTGAGACTGGTTACACGATACAAGTTAGTGCAAATGGAGTCAAGTTAACATTGGGAGGACTGAGTGAAGCACAGAAGATTCTATTCAATGCTGAAAAAAAGTATATGCTCTATCGACACAGTCGATATCAAAAGACATCTTTCATCAGTTCTTTGAGAACAAGCAGGCGAAAAAGTTATGGGAAGCATTGGAGAAAAGATATGACGGAAATGCAACACTCAAAGCACTAAAGGATAAAGCTCTCAAAAAGGAGTTTGACAATTTCACCTCGATAGGGAATGAAAGCTTGGATGACATTATTGATAGGTTCTACCATCTGATGAGTGAGTTACACACTCATGGTGTGACAACGTCTATGGAAGATAAATTTTCAAGCTTTGCAGATGGTTTACCGGATAAATGGGAATCATTTGTGTCCAACCTAAGACAGAACGACATTCTTGTGAACTTAGACATAAGTGATTTCATCTAAAGTTAAGGGAGGAAGAATTGAGAATGAAGTACAAGTCGAAGAAGGGATCTTATGTTCAGAATCCTTCAATTTACAACTCAGTTCCAACTCCAGCTGTTTTAGGAGCACCATTACAAACAACTTTCGTGTTTAGTTCTTCTGCTCCTTCTCAAACCAGTACCTCAGGAACCGAAACATCAAGGTCTTCTATAGTTCCTGAAGGAAACACTACAAAGTAGAAGATCGAGAATCTCAACAATGTCACAGTGGAAGTGGCCAAAGAACATATGGATCTTCTAGAGGCGGTTGTACTATCTTACGAAGGTTTAGTTCCCGGTAAGATTAGAAATTGTCATCTTGCAGATGAGGATTATGAGCAAGTTGACGAAAATGAGCTAGAAAGGATGGACATAATGTGGGATCTGACTAGTTCTGTCAGAAAGGCAAAATAGTTTGTCAAAAAAAAGGGTAGAATCTAGTAGCCACTAATGATACAACATTTGGTTTTGACAAAACCAAAGTAACATGCTTTAACTGTGGTGAAAAGGGGCATTTTAAACGTGAATGTGTAAAGCCCAAGAAAACTGGTAATGGAAACCCATTTCCAACTTTCAACCATCAAGACAAAGACACAATTAGAACTACATCTTTAAGAAAAGAGACAAAGGCCTTGACTACTCAAGGTGATGAAGGGCAATACTGGTCCTTCTGTTTTGTTTCTCCAGGTGAATCAAACATTGTTTATGTTAAGGCATTGGATGATGGAATTGCTAGTGAAGGTGAAATCACAGCTGAGCAAGCGATGTCAGATACCGAAAAAGCTGTGAATGTGGTAAATTACTTGGTTGAGGAAGAGCTCAGAGCACCAAACTCAAAATCTCCAGTCACTGGAGAGTCTGATACGACGTTGATGGCTAACTCGTCTGATTCCTCACAGGTAAGTTCTAATGACCAATTATGTGATAAACATGCTTGTTCTGAATGTGACAAATTTAGGGATAGCATTGATCTAAAATTTGCAAGGTTATTAGAACACAATGATAATTTAGTAAACAATTTACAACTCTGCACTGAGGCGAATCGTATTTTAAAACAAAATGAGTGTAGTTACAAAGAAAAAAATAGAAATTTTGGGAAAACAAATAAGGGAAACCAAGGTTGTTGCTTTAAATAAAGCAAATGACATACAGTTTTATTTAAACTCTTTAGAAGAAACAAAAAAGGAAAAAGCAGTTTTAGAAGTCGAAGTTGATTCTTTAAAACAAAAACTGCACAGCTTAGCTAGTTCTTCACACATAGTTCAAAACTTAATGAAAGAACGAAACAATGGGAAAGTTTGGGTTACAAAGTAGTTCTGCCACCACATGCAATCCTTCTGAATACTAAATGTAGACCACTAAATAACAACTGAGTTAAGGATCATGTGGTGTCCACTCCTCTAGTTAGTGCTCCCGATTCAACGGGAAAACCTACAAAGAATAGAACTAAACATAAGGAGTCTACAATGAAGTCAAAAGATAAGATGCCTATAGAGAATTTAGATGATAAATTTGAAAACATTAATTTAAGGTCAGATTCACACAAGTCTACATCTGAACCCAAAATGACTAATCCAGTTAACCAAACATGTGTTACTCGTGAAAGTCCAAATACACTAAAGGTTAAAGATGATAAAAATTTTAAAAAAATTAATTTTGTTAAAGAAACCGAAACATCTAAACGAGAAGTGACAAAACCCAACATGGCACATCTCACACCCGTACCAAACTCAACTCCACATAAACATTTTCCTCAACCTGTAGAAGGGATAATATGCTACAGTTGTGGAAAATGAGGACATATTTCTCCTAATTGTCCTTGTTATTAGACTCCCAAAAATAAAATTGAACTTTATGATGCAAAACCAAGTTTTTCTAAAATGAGATCTAATACTCCACCTAAGAGTATTAGTGAACCTAAAGTTCACACTATAAGCCAGTCATCTGTTTATCACAAATAGGCCTTACACAAAACTGGCTTATGGAAAGAAAAATCAAGTAATTTGTCTGATAATGAGAAAAAGAAGAAGAATGATGTGCCATCAACTTCTGATGGACAGTGGGTTGTGTTCATGATGTGTGATTCCTCTTGGTCACCCAAGCCAGTTAAGGCTTGGGTCCCAAACCTAAACTGATAAATTCTTTTGAATGTGCAGGGTGTTGGCTACAGCGCTATCACTAATACCTAGATTATTGATAGTGCGGTGTCCAGGAACATGACCGCGAACTCGTCCCTCCTTTTCAATGTCAAAAAAATTAAAGGGGGACATGTATCATTTGCTGGAAATAAAGGAGTTTACATCACCGCTCAAGGCGAAGTAGGAAACGAGAAAGTGAAGTTGGACAAGGTCAACTACGTTCAACAACTACAGAACAACTTGCTTTCTGTCTGCCAGATCTGTGATAGAGGATTCAAAGTTGTGTTTGACAACAAGAAGTGCTACATGTTGAAGAAGGATTATGTTATCCCGGAGGAAATAGTCCTAATGTTAGCTTCAAAATATAATGATCTGTATGTCTTGGATCTATCAAAAGCCTCCACAACAAAACCCACTATGCAATGCTTCTTGTTAAAGGAAACAGAGAGGGATTCCATCTCCTGGCATAGGAGAATGGGACACATTAATCCTAGGAAGATGAATTATTTGATACGGAATGATTTAGTGAATGGAGTGATTGTCAAGAATTTCCAACTTCCGAATTTTTGCATAGCATTTAAGAAAGGGAAACAAACCAAGAAGTCTCACAAGGCAAAGAAAGTTAATTCAATTTACCTTCCTCTCGAACTTCTACACATGGATCTGTTTGGCCAAGTCAGCACAAAGAGCATTGCTAGAGATCTGTACTACTATGTAGTAACTGATGATTACTCAAGATTCTCTTGGGTGATGTTTCTGAAATCCAAATCAGAGACATTTGAATCATTCAAACATCTAGTAACTACTTTGGAATAACTCTACAAGCTGAAAGTAAGGCAGATTCGATCAGACAACGGAACAGAGTTCAAGAATCAGTGGATGGAGGCATTCTGTAGTGAGAAAGAAATTGTACATCAATTTACCTCTGCCTACACTCCACAGATGAATGGGGTTGCTGAAAGAAAGAATCACAGCTTGATAGAGACAGCAAGAACGATGTTGTCGACTCCAAATTTCCTATTCAACTTTTGAATGAGGCAGTGGCTAATGCATGCTACACTCTCAATCGAGTCTTGGTGGTCAAACATCACGGTAAAACATGTTATGAACTGTTCCAGCGACGTAAACCAAACTTGGAGTACCTCGAACCATTTGGTGCACCGTGCATGTTGTTGAAGAAAACTTAGACAGGGAAGTTTAGTGAGAAGGCTAAAGAAGGTATCTTTCTTGGATACAATATACCAGACAAGAGAATTTATAACGACTCAACGGGTCAGGTAGAAGTGTGGTTCAATGTTGATGTTCAATGATACACCACCCCCTGCTGGAAAAGGACCTTCATTATTCTTTGACTATGATGGATTTTTTAGGTCCTTCAACTTACCTCCCTCCCTTGCTGATGATGAATTATCGACTAAAATGATGTACGATTCTGAACACTCCTCCACAAGACTTTACAGCATCAGTGCCATTAGACGATTCTTCCAGTCCTTCAGGGAGAGAGCTTGATGTAAGTGACTCCTCCTCTAATGATGAAGCAGTTTAGCCTGCAAATATGGACTAGGAGGACCAGGTTCTTGCTAATGAAATTACACAAGCATCAGATCTTGATGCCCTTAACACTTCTGAACCTCATACTCCAACAGCTACAGATACTGAACCTGGGATTCATAATCTGGATCATGAAGTAGTTGTTCCCACCACTCTCGGATCTCGAATTAATGTGCATCATCCCCTGGAAAATATCATTGGGGATGTACTATCGGGAGTGCAAACACGAAATCAGCTATACTCAGCTGATTATGCCTCAGTCATGGAAAAAGGCTATTTTCACGATGGTGCTTATCGACGTTTTCTGTCTCAATTTGAGCCAAAATATGTAAGTGAAGCCTTAAACAATGAGGCATGGGTTAGTGCTATGAAAGAAGAACTCCTACAGTTCAAGACTTTAGGAGTATGGACCTTTGTGGACAGACCGAAAGGTGCTAAGGTGATTGGCACAAAATAGGTCTTGAAGTATAAGAAAGATAATCAAGGGGTAATAATCAGAAATAAGGCTTGACTTGTGGTTCAAGGGTTTAGGAAAGTCGAAGGCATTGACTACAATGAAGTATTTGCACCTGTGACTTGGATGGAAGCAATTCGTATCTTTCTAGCCTATGCATCCTACATGAAGATTAAAGTTTATCAAGTAGATGTAAAAAGTGCATTCCTTCATAGTGAAATTCGTGAAAAAGTTTACGTCAGTCAACCCGAAGGATTTGAGGATCCTTATCATTGGGATAGAGTTTATAAACTAGAAAAGGCTCTTTATGGGCTCCATCAAGCCCCTAGAGCCTGGTATGAGAAACTCTTAACTCATATAGTGAAATATGGTTTTTGCAAAAGGGTAATTGACTGCACGTTATTCATCAAAGAAAAGGATGGTGATTTACTACCGGTACAAATATATGTGGACGACATAATCTTCGGTTCCAATAATGAAGAATTATGTAAAGAATTTGAATTTGTAATGAAAGTAGAGTTTGAGATGAGTGCCATGGGGGAGATAAAGTTCTTCCTTGGATTACAGGTGGATTAGACACCAAAAGTAATATTCCTGCATCAGTCCAAATATGTAGGTGATATCCTCAATCGATTCGACATGCTCCACTTGCCATGAACCATGACATGGCCCCCGATGAAAATGGTGATCTGGTTGATGCTACCATGTACAGAGGAATGATCGAATCCCTAATGTACCTCACAGCCTCTCGTCCTGATATTATGTACGCCATGTGTCTTTGTTCCAGATATCAGGCAAAACCAAACGTAAATCATCTCATTGGTGTTAAACGGATTTTTTGTTATCCGAAAGGTACTCCAACACTCGGCTTGTGGTATCCTCATGATGATGACTTTGAGCTTACAGCGTATAGTGACTCGGACTATGGTGGTTGCAAGATGAATTACAAGTCAACATCTACGGGATGTTAGTTCTTTGGTAGACGGTTAGTCACCTGGCAATGTAAGAAGCAGACCTTAGTTGCTCTGTCAACATGTGAAGCTGAATATGTTGTCGCTGCAAGTTGCTGTTCACAAATCATTTGGATTCAACAGCAAATGCGTGACTACGGTTTGCAATTTTCTAACACCCCTATTTTTGTTGATAATTCTACTGCTATTGTTGTCACCAAAAATCTAGTCCAACACCTAGGTATTTATATCTTTTAGAGGTTTTAATTAGTAGGAACCTGGTCCTCTTTTATTAGTAGGAACCTGGTCCTCTTGGTCCATATTTGATGTTATTGTTGTCAGGGGCATCAAGATCTGATGCTTGTGTACTTTCATTAGTAGGAACCTGGTCCTCTTGGTCCAAATTTGCAAGCTCAATTGCTTCATCATCAGAGGAGGAGTCACTTACATCAAGCTCTCCCCCTGAAGGACCGGATGAATCGTCTAATGGCACCAACAGTCGAATCTTGTGGAGGAGTGTTCAGAACATCATACATCATTTTAGTTGATAACTCATCATCAGGAAGAGAGGGAGGTAAGTTGAAGGACTTAAAAAATCCATCAAACTCGAAGAAGAATGAAGGTCCTTTTCCAGCAGGGGTGGTGTATCTTTGAACATCAACATTGCACCACACTTCTACCTGACCCGTTGTGTTGTTATAAACTCTCTTGTCTGGTATACTATATCCAAAAAAGATACCTTCTTCAGCCTTCTCACTAAACTTCCCAGTCTAAGTTTTCTTCAGCAACATGCACGGTGCACCAAATGGTTCGAGGTACTCCAAGTTTGGTTTATGTCGCTAGAGCAGTTCATAACATGTTTTACCGTGATGTTTGACCACCAAGACTCGATTGAGAGTGTAGCATGCATTAGCCACTGCCTCGTTCCAAAATTGAATATGCAGTTTGGTGTCGGCTAACATCATTCTTACTGTCTTTATCAAGCTACGGTTCTTTCTTTCAGCAACCCCATTCATTTGTGGAGTGTAGGCAGATGTAAATTGATGTACAATTCCTTTCTCTTAACATAATGCCTCCATCCACTAATTCTTGAATTCTATTCCGTTGTCTAATCGAATTTGCCTTACTTTCAGCTTGTAGAGTGATTCCAAAGTATTTACTAGATGTTTGAATGATTCAAATGTCTCTGATTTGGATTTCAGAAACATCACCCAAGAGAATCTTAAGTAATCATTTGTTACTGCATAGCTGAACAGATCTCCAGCAATGCTATTTGTGTTGACTGGGCCAAAGATATCCATGTGTAGAAGCTCGAGAGGAAGGTCAATTGAATTAACTTTCTTTGTCTTGTGAGACTTCTTGGTCTCTTTCCCTTTCTTACATGCTACGCAAAAATCCAGAAGCTAGAAATTCTTGACAGTTACTCCATTCACTAAATCATTCTGTATCAGATGATTCATCTTCCTAGGATTAATGTGTCCCATTCTCCTATGCCAGGAGATGGAATCCCTCTCTATTGCCTTTAACAAGAAGCACATACATTAGAGTTGTGTATAGGAGATGACAATTGCTGCTTAAACTGCTTTTGATCAAACTGGTTCAATCCAACTACATATTGAATTATATTAATAAACATATACTGATTGAACCAACTTCAAAGTTCAAGAAAGCCAATCCAACTTCATGAAATCCAATCCAACTTCGAATTTCGTTCTTGATCGATTCTTACTCGTTATTAACGTTTAGTTCATTCTTACATCAATCAGGTTAACGTTCTCACTGATTGGATCGCCAATCAAATAGGATTCCACATTATTTGATCTGGTCACACGCAGAATCTGTTAGTATTTCGTACGTACATGGTCCTGACAGAAGGTCGATTTTGTATTATATCTTCAAGAGGTAAATTTCTAGCCCCTTTTTATGCAAATTATTATGCTTTAGGCAATTATGCATACTAAAATGCTTGTTTTGCTTATAATGATGTTGTTTATGATTATGAGCATGTTATTCCAGCCTAAGACGTGATAAGTTGGGTTTAGGTGGGAAGCTCATAAGTTCTCGGTCGAGTTAGGTAGATTGTATTGTAAGGGATATCAAATTTGGTAAGTTCTCACGCGACATGAATGTTCTCGCGTGACTAATGTGACTTGATGTGCAAGGGTTTGACTTTATTAAAGTTCTCGCATGAAAAGATTTTCTCGTGCAAGATTATGTTACTGCATGAGCTAAGTTCTTGCATGACATGTTGTGATATGTGTTATGTTATCTCGGTTCTAATTGTTTTTGAAAATGTTAAAGTTTTACGATATGTATTTACTTGATATGATATATATGTAAGTAAAGTATTATGTAATGAAAGCGAAAGATAATGATAATGAAAAGTGGAATGTAATGAATAAAAGAAAGACTTGCAAGCACAATGTATGGAGCTTCACAATTCCTTGTGTGGTTTTGTTAGCTCAGTTGTCTGCGGCTTAGCTAGCCCAGAAGGATGCACATGGGGGGTCCAATCCATGATATTGCCCATGAATGAATAGGCATACACAATATTCAAGATTGTTAGCTCAATTGTGGGTGGCCATAATGGTCCAGAAGGATACTCACGGGGTTTTGTTCCTCGTGACCGGCGATGTGTAGAATGGGATCTTTGTTGCGACTCAATGAGATTATGATCAGTCTCATAACTTATGTTAGGGGCCGAGCATATGACATTGATTTGTGAAAGTGAAAGATAATGAATGAATGAATAAAATGATGATAAAAGAAAATGAAATGAATCTATGATGATGTATGTACTGATGTATGCTCACGTTCAAAAATGGCAATAGTATTAACAAATGTAAAGTATTTTATTTATAAGACAAGAAATTACTCAGCTTTGCTGACTTTGTATGCATAACTGTTGGCATGTAATTGAAGATGTTGAGGAGGTGCGGGCATGGACATGGAAGCTACTAGGATAGTTCAAGCCTTGCATCCATATTTTGGAAAGAAAATTCATATTTATAACATTTTTGAAATGTAAAGGAAATGACACAATGTCTTGATACAATTTATAATGTGAATGAAATTTATGACTTCCATTGCAAATGTAAAGACAATAATGTTTTATGTTACGAGTGACCAGTTGTGAGGCTTTTCGGGAATGGGGCCTTACATGTTGATAGCTTATTCACCACATGAAAATACTAATGTGTGGGGAGGCACAAGTCAATTACTGAACGCTCTCACTAATGATCAGGTCCATGTACTCATTCTTTATCTTGTTTATCTTTTGTATAATTGTTATTTGCATTATTATATTGATTGTTTTCACTTAGTTTATATGAACTCATTCTTTTGATTAAAGGTTGAATCTTGACCGACAAGCTTATCCTCACATTGTTTATTCTTGTTTCAGAAACAATACATTCGGGACAATGCATCCTACGTATGGGGATGGGGGAAGTAAAGGAAAAAACTTTGTGTGCTAAATATGAGAAATTGCAAAAAAATCAATTTTTGGAAAAGAAAATGTCCCAAGCAAACTTGAATATGCATAAATATTGATTCTTTGAGTACAAATCATTAACTAATTACCTACTAAAGCATGGTTATTGGTTTTTGGTCATGGTTATATTCATTTTGAAGTTTCAACAGAGAAAACGTCTTTAGATTTATCTAACTGAGGATAATAATCCGTAAAAGGTGGGCATTTCATGCATAGGATACATTATGTTCCCAAAGTTAAAAAAATAATCCATTCGGAATGTTTCAAGAAATGTGCACAAATGCAGGACCGTTTAAGAGGAGTTTGGTCACTTTCAACATAACACACAATAAGGAGAGTGATGTTTAGAACACTTAACACATCAAATAGAAAGTGGTAACAAACAAGATTGATACTTGGAACACAAGCAAATATGAGACAGAACAAGAATAGAACAACATAAATATTTCATTTTTAAGAATGTTGTATATTTCTCTCAAGTTCTTTTACATGTGTACAAAGAAAATTTTAAGTTACAAAGACTTGAGATACTTATACTATATCCTACAGCCTCTTTAACTTATATGACTGGCTTGCAGCACCTTGTTGATCATTCTTGTCTTTCTCAGTTGGGTCTTCCTCTCTCATAGGTTCAGACTGAGAGGGGACAGGACCTTACTATGGATAAGAAGATGAAGCTTGTTGAGACTCAGCATGATGTCCAGGTTGTGTTGTATTAAATGATTCAACCTTAACCTCCACTTCTAAGGGACTTGACTTGGTGGGGAGACTAAGTCAATAAGTTCTATTCTTTTAATCTTCTGCTTGATCACCCTAATGTGCTCATCCATAGTGGATAAAGACATAGGGTCAAGTCTCCTTCTGGAGAATCCATATAGCTTCAAGAAGCTCATCATCCTCTACCTATCAACAGACGTCTTTTGACTTTTCTAGATGATGGCTCTCACTTTGGCAGCTTCTTCCCTTATTTTCCTCTTTGTTGCCTTCTACTCTTTGAGTAATTGAAACTCAAGTTGTTTAAGATACTCAAACTCAATGTACTCAAATACCAGGGGAAGAAGTGCATCTGCCTAGGAGAAACCTATGGCACTCAGGTAGTTGATCATATTTATCCTGTCAGTTTCTTTATCTACCTAAGGTTCTTAGGGTGTCACAGTCTCTTACACAGGGTTTTCTTGAACTGGTGAGAGAGTAGGAACATGTTTGTAGACTCTTTTTAGTATCTTTTCTTCCTTGATCTGAAAAAGCAATCTTGCATCCTCTACTTCCTTCTTCTCTCTAGACACTTTAATATATGTCAATTCATTAAGTTCTTCTAAGGAGAGGGAGGTAATTTTATCAATGTTATAGTTCCTGGTCTGTAAGTAAGCAATCCTAACAGCCCTTAACTCATCATTCTGAGTGTCTGATCTGGGGGCAGCCCTTATTGCAGATTGCATGAATCCTGAAGACCCAATAGAACTATCTCCCCTTAGCTTCCTCTTCCTCTCTTTCTCTCCTCCTCCTTAATCTCCTCAGTAGTCATTTTCCTTTTCCCTTTATCACTCATAGAACTTTGTGATTCAAGATGGAGAGAGCTTTGGCCTTCATTGCTTGTAGTAGCATCCATGCTCTGGCCAGAGAGAGGTTGTGATGCACCTTCACCAGCAGGTGTGTCGTTGAGGGAATGAATTGCTGAAGTGGTTGTAGGTGAGACAGGACTCTCAGACTCTATAATTAGGCCTTCGGTCAAGGTTTCCCTTTGAAGCTAATCGAAGGGTCTACCACAACATCCAGTTGACCGATGATACTACCTAGATTGTCTTTGTCTCCTTCTTTGGCTGAACATTTTAGTAATTTTGTCTTGAATCCTAGAGCCAGCCTACCAACTTGCCTAGATTGGCTTAGGTTGGCAAGTGGCATGTAGATTAGGTCAAGATCTTCATAGTAGTTCAAGGTCTGAAAATTAAAGACCTTTTGCTGCCTTTGAACTCATTGAAGAATGTGGACTCTTCTATCAGCATCATACCTCCACCCTATTATGTAGTTGGAAGTTCCTTGAGGTGGAGATGATACAGCCCTTGGTATCCTTCCTCAAAGAGACTCTGAATGAAAGAGTCTATAGAGTCCACATCAATTTGAACTTGAGGAAGTTGTTGAGTATAAAAACTGCAAGTGAGGATAGTGAGTCCTCAATGTCCATACTATGTGAATAACTCCCAGGTTCTGTGATTATAATGACTTTCTCCCCCTTTTTGGTAGCATCACCCACTTGCATAGGTGAGCTAAGATTTAGGTCAATCACATCCACATGTTCTTGTGTTCATAGATGAGCTATTCTCAATGGTCTCCCAGCAAGTTTTTCCTTAACATAAGAAGTCTCAAGTTGCTGATCATTGACCCTAGTTTGTACGGTAGTCACCTGAGATTCAAGGTGACTAACCTTAGAGACTAAATAGGTGCATGTTTTTGATATGTTTTGCACATTTAGTCTTAAATTCCCCTTTTCTTCATCCAAATAGTCACTGGGGGATGAGATAATGGATCAAAGTCCTCAGTCTCACCACCAGCATCAGGTTCTTGGCTGCTGGTTTTCCTCTGCTCACTAAAAGCTTCAAATGAAGTGTCAATGGGTTGATTTGTCATGGTTGAGGTCTTAATAATGTAATCACTTGCAGAAGTGAGAGCCTTTTCCATTTGGACCTCCTGAACATGTTTACGGAGATCCACCTCAGTGGTAGGTGGATGATATGGGCTAGACAAGGGAGACGTAGGAGCACTCATCTCACTTTGAGTAGTGGAAGAGTAGAGAGATTCATGGTACACACTAAATTCCAAGTCTTCATCATCATATAAGTCAAGGCTAGGAATTGGTTCTTTTAGATCTAAAGGCTGGGGATGGTAATTTCGCCTGAAGGTTGTTCACTTGAGTGTTAAGACTCGGAGTGAAGGTTTAAGGTTGTGGGGCTAATGAGCTCATCAAGCTGAGCATGAGGAACCTCAGCACTGATTCTTGAAGAGATGGGAATGGTTTGCTCCTCAGGAGAAATAGGAGCTCTAGTATACACTTCTTCCTGTGTGGGTAGTGATATGGAGGCCTACACAGATTGAATAGCTTGTGCAGGGGTTCTTTGGATCTTCTTTGGTAGGTGAGGGTGATTTGTGGTTGTTTTGGTGGTTGTGAGGTGGAAGGTGTGGGTTCAAGACTTGCTTGGGTTTCTAGGTTGTCACTTTAAGCAATGAGCTCTAAGATTTTGGGAACAAGGGTTGTTTCTACGCCGGAGAAGCCAACAGTTGGCTTCTTCATGATTTTAAGGATGCCAGGCTTCATCTGTCCTAGTTTAAGAATATTACCTGTTTCCCTCTACTATAAGCCCAATTCACAGTTGAGAATATATTGAACATATCTAGGAAACATGTAATACTCTAAGGAGTCCAAGTTACCCAACAACCGGAACAGTGACACGTGCACAGTCAAGCAAATTTGTATAAACAAACTGCAAGTACCTAAACTTGACACCCTGAACCATCCCATGCGCTATGAAGGAGAGATCCTCAGGAATCTGGTCCCAACCCCCATGCTTGTTGGACAAGTTATGGATGACCACAGTAGTAGGTACTTCCACTTGGGTAAGACTTTCCCCTTCATAAAGGTCTTTACAGAGAAATCTCCTTCATAGCCCATCTGCTGAGAGGAGTGGTTCACAGCTTTTTGGGAAAGAACAATTCACCTTCCTCATCATCTAGCTGAAGATGAGTGTTGATGATGGCTGGAGTGATGAAGATTGTCCTCCCCTGCACTATAACAGCTAGTGCCTTGTACCATCCATGATGACCTCTTGACAGATCTTCCAAAATTCAAGTTGATTATGCTCATAGAGTGGAGGATCAATGGTAAGGGAGGTGGAATAGTTTGACAAAGCCAAAAACTAACAAACCTATGAGAAACTAGGATCTTTCTCAAAGTGCAACAGATCAACCTGATTGTGTTGCCTGTGAAGTTGCATATAGAATTTTGGGTCATTTCTACGATTGAGGTTAGCCATTTTAGAAAGCTTAAGGTGAAGAAAATGAAGAACAAATGCGGTTTCTGGGTTAATTTAGATTTAGCGAAGGTATAGAGGTTGAAGATAATGAAAAAGGGGCGAACCGTTAGGTATATATATGAAATTGATCTCAGACAAAATTAATAAAAGAGTATAAACTTTGAAATTCGGAAGTCAGTCCCACCTTTGAAAAAGTGTTTTCTTGGAAGTCGAAAATCATCCGAACGTAATTTCTCTTCGGAAGTTTTGATGAAAAGCTTCCAAAGCCAAAATAGTTTCGGAAGATATTCCATAGAGTTTAGAAAATTTTGCTTCGGAAGAAACTTAACACTTGAGGGTTTTGGGTAAAAACTTCTGAGAGTAAATTGCTTTCGGAAGAAAGTTGTTCTTTATAACATACAAGTATTTAAGAAAAAGTTAAGCTTCGGAAGAGATTTTGGAAATTTCTTCTGAATGTATAATTTATTTAGTAGTTGTTTGTTTTGAAGACTTCAATTTCTTCCAAAGGTAAACAAAAATCTTCCGAAGGTAAAGAAAAATCTTCCGAAGGATAAAATATAAAATTTTCAAAAATCTAAAGAATGTCTTCTAAAAAGTTTATTCCTTCCAGAGAAAATTAAGGGCTTATGCAAGTGATAGAATAAACAAATTTAGGACACACAAATATTCTAGAAATAATATGATTAAGTTTTAAGAAAAGCTAGTAAAATTTAATCATCCTAATATCTTAAACAAGATATTTAAATCTCTGTTCATTAAAAGTTGTTATAACATATCAACATATTGTTCATTCATGTTAACTTTGACTAGTTTGATTAATCCATTTTCAAAATTATCTCTAATAAAATGATACCTGATATTGATATGTTTTGTCCTTGAATGTTGAATAGGATTCTCTATGATAGAGATAACACTGATGTTATCTATATGAATGGGAGTCTCTCTGAAGTTGAATCCATAGTCTAGCATCCGATTCTGATTCCAAAGCACTTGAGCATAGTAGCTTGAAACAACAATGTATTTAGCTTCAACAGTTGATATAGATACACAGGATTACTTCTTTCATTGCCATGAGACAAGCCTTCCACCAAGGACCTGACATCCCACTGATGTAGACTTTGCAATCATGTTGCAGCCACCATAATCACTATCTATATATGCATACAGATTGAAGTCGGAATTCTTTGGATACCAAAGACCAAGTGTTGGAGCACATTTCAGATATCTTAGAATTCTCTTGACAATGGTTAGGTGTGACATCTTGGGGTTGGCTTGATATCTTGCACAAATACATATGGAAAACATGATATCAGGCTTGCTAGCTGTGAGGTACATAAGAGACCGAATCATAGCCCTATAAAGGTGTTCATCCACACACTCCCCCTCAAGATCAGGACCAAGGGACTGGTTTTTGGCTATGGGTGTCTTAGTAACCTTACAATCAGTCATGTTGAATCTTTTAAGTATGTCCTCAACATTCCTTGATAGACTTATCAAGATGCCAACTTCAACTTGCTTCACTTGAATTCCTAGAAAGAAATTGAGTTCCCCCATGGCGCTTAGTTCAAATATATCCTTCATCAGCTTCTTAAAGTCTTTGCAGAGATTTGGATTAGTTGATCCAAAGATGATGTCATCTACATATACTAGAACTAGCATTAAGTCATTCCCTATTCCTTTAATGAAAAGAGTTCCATCTATAGTACCTCTTCTATAGCCATACTGACAGAGACACTAAGATAGAGTCTCATACCACTTTTTTGGTGCTTGATGCAACCCATAGAGAGCTTTGTCAAGTCTGCTGACATAATCCGTATGATCAGGATCTGCAAACCCTGGTGGTTGTTTGACGTACACCTCTTCATCAATCACTGCATAAAGAAAAGCACACTTGACATCAAGCTAGTAAACCTTGAGGTTCTTCGATGCAGCAAAAGCCAAGAATATCCTAATAGCTTCTAGTCTTGCAACATGAGCAAAGACATCTATATAGTCAATTCCTTCTTCTTGTGTGTATCCTTGAACAACTAGTCTTGCCTTGTTTTTGATGACAAGTCCTCTATAATCCTTTTTATTCCAAAAAAACCCATTTGGTTCCTATAGTAGTCTTCCCATGAGGAAGAGGACATAGGTTGCAAACCTTTTTTACCTTCTGAATTGAAGTAGCTCCTCCTTCATAACTTCAACCCAACTTCCATCCATTAGAGCCTCATCAATCTTCTTAGGCTCTATCTGGGATAAGAAACAAGAATGGATAAATATATTTGTATCATGCATCTGTCCTCTTGTCTCTATCCTTGAATCAACATTTCCAATGATGTTTTTGGTAAGATGAGACTTGTGAATCCTTAGTTGAGAAATCACAGCCAGTTGCTTAGAAAGATCTAAATTAGAAAAATTTAGATCTGGCACTAAGGTTTCTCCCACCACATTAGCACACTTATCAAGTGAGACTTGATCCAATTTGTATGTGACATCATTGATGTTGTCTTTAATGGGATGGTTTCAGCATCTAGAAATTCTTGATCACTGTCACCATCACCATTCCCTCCTACATTTGAAGCTCTTGCATCTAAGTTTTGTGCATCTTAGTTGGAATTTAAAGGCATTTCAGATGTATCAGTTGAATTTGTCATTGTTGTGCTGATAGGTACTCCATTTGTAGGGTTAGTTACAATTGGAGCTGAAGTTATATAGCTTGAAGGTCTTCTCAGTTGAAAACTTGGATCGAGATCACCTGTGAGTAGAATATTTGTTGACCCTGAAAAATTCTCACAAGACTTATTAAAATAGTTGGTAACTAAATCAAGATCAAAAAGCCAATCAAAACTAGAACCATTTACACTGGGAGTGTGTTCATTGAAGGTCACATTGGCTGACTCCTCAACTACTTTAGTTCTGAGACTGCATACTCTGTAAGCCTTGGCTTGAGAAGAGTATCCAATGAAATGTCCATCATCTTATTTCTCAGCAAACTTGGCAATTTGATCTTTGGTATTCAAGATGGTGCAAGCATATCCAAATGACTTGAGAAAACCAATGAGAGGCTTCCGCTTGTGCCTAAGTTCATAAGGAGTCTTACCGTGTATCTTAACTACTAAAACTTTATTTTGCACATAGCAAGCAGTGTTGAATGCCCCTGCCTAGAAGGTGATGGACAGTTTAGAGTCAGACAACATAGTTCTTGTAGCTTCAATAAGTGTCCTATTTCTCCTCTCAGCAACACCATTTTATTGAGAAGCGCTGGGAGCACTATAATGTCTTGTAATACCTTTTTCAGCACAAAATATATCAAGGATTTGGTTCTTGAATTCTGTACCTTGATCATATCTTATGGTCTTGACCTTGTGATCAGATTGATTCTCAATCTTTAAGATAAAGTTCTTGAGAATCTTAGGGGTCTCATCCTTAGTTCTAAGAAAGAAAACCCAAGAAAATCTTATGAAGTCATCTATGATTACAACACAATAAGAGGTCATTCCTAGACTCATTACACTGGTGGAGCCAAAGAGATCCATTTGTAACAAGTGTAGGGGAGTAATGATGGAGTTTCTTTCCTTTGGCTTATGAGATACCTTGTGTTGCTTCCCTTTTAGGCATGCAACACAGTGGTCATCATTTGTAAACTCCTTTGGCATTCCAGTTACCAAGTCATTTTTGTTAGTTTATTCATGTTCTTTTAGTTTACATGGTATATTCTTTTATGCTAGATGAAAGACTCATCACTATTTACGTTAGATAGAAAGCATGAAACTTCTCCTAAGGGAGATGTTTCTTGCAAATCCATCTTATACATGTTCCCATTCCTGGGGGCTCTGAGCAATGATATGCTCATAAAGAATGACCACCCCAGGCTTGAGGACAATGCACTCATGCTCAGTAAAGAGAATGTTATGACTTTGATCACAAAATTGAGATACACTCAAAATATTGTATCCAAGCTCCTTGAAAAAGTTTACCCTTTCAATAATAAGCTTACCTTTTGGAGTAGTGACCTATTACCTATCATGTGCCTAGAAGAGCCACTATCAATGATCCATACATTTCTGTTTGTCTTAGCTATTCTTGCACAAAAGAGATGATTAGTTACATTTGGAAACCCAAGCCTTATTGGTCTTGCGCTTGTCAAAAGAAGTTTAAGGTAATGCAACAGTAATAGATCTTATGGTCATGTTTTGAGGATCTTTTGCTAATGTTGATGGAGAACTTTTAGTCATTTGGTCTTTCTTTGTCTTCCATACCACCTTTGGAAGCTTAGACTTGAGCTTCAATACTTCAGAAGTTTTGTTGACTTCAGAAGTTTTGATGACTAGACCTTCGGAAGATCTTGCCAACAGTGCAGCACACTTTAGTGCTTCAGAAGCATTTCTTTCTTTCGATACCAAATTTTCTTCTAAAGGAAATTTTCGACTTGCCTTCATCTTCAGTTTGGAGCTTCCAAAAGGAAAATGTTTTCCTTCCGAAGCTTGCTACTTCTTGAAACTCTTAGAAGTCTCTTTCTTAGTCATGTGGACAGTACCTTTTCGATTGTAAGGACAATTCTTAGCAAGATGAGAGGTACTCCCACACATGATACACTCCATCTTCTTCTTTCTAAGAGCCTTATTCTGTGAACAAAGATGAAGTTGATCAATTTCCTTCTCCATCTTCATATTTGCAAATGTAGTGGAAGTTCCTTTAGGGTGAGACCTTCCTTTGAAGCTAGATGGTTCAGGTTGTGTAGTAGTGGTGCACAATTGATCAGCCTTCTTCTTGCTATTGGAATGAGTTAAAACTAAACTAGAACTCCTGGTACTAGAATTTAAGTTAATATCTTTAGTTTGTACCACCTCAAATCTTGCAGAGATAAAAACTTGTTTATGCTTAGCGTTAAAAGTGGCCTTGATCTCTTGAGCCTTCTTTGCTTTTCTCTTGCTCATCCTGATCAAGTTCTTTCTCATAGACTTGGTCATCCCAGTCTTCTTACTCTCCTTAGAAGGATAGTGACCCTTCTTAGAATCCTCTTCCTCACTCTTCTCAAAGGCATTCTTCAATATCTCTTCTTCATCCTCTTTTTCAAGGGGTCTATGAGAAGAAAGCTCATCTTCACAAGTTCCACACCTGGGAGATCTTACAAACAAGATTGTGTGTGAAAGAGCTATCTCACTAGATCCCAATGCCTACTTATTCAAATAAAAAAATTGCATGCAAGGATGAGGATATTATTTTAAGGTTGTCTATAAGGCTAATACATCCAAACGTCCAATAACATCAAAAAGTCTATCCTGCATGCATGCACTAAGTGCTGAGTAGAATGCTTCGGTAGTTTTACATATTATCTAATAAAATACTCTAAGTGTAAAATCTTTCAAAGCCAAGACCAACATCTTCCAAATATTAAAGTGAAGTCTTCCGAAGCTTCAAGAACAAAGTCTTCTGAAGCCAAGAAGTGAATACAAATTATCTTCCAAAGACTTTTGAAGACATGCTTTTATCTAATGTATTTACCATAAAGCTAGACCACTTTTTGCTGCAACTCTGTTGAGTCACCAACTTTCACAATTTGGTAAAAAGGTCCATGATTTTAGTAACTGTACATTGAGGTCGTGAGTCCTTTACTTTCTACTTTATGTACTTTTATCCTTTTTGTAATATATTAGATTGTGAGCTATGGCATGTCATAATCACTAGTTAAAAGGCAATCTGCCTTTTGACTCTACATTTATTTTGTTGTTGTTTAGATCATGTATCTAGCTGTCCATCAAAGTATGGCCCGATGTAGGATGTAGTATAAGTATCTCAGGTCTTTGTAACTTATCTTAACGCTTGTACACTTGTAAAATAACTTGAGAGAAATATACAACATCCTTGAAAACTAAACACTTGTGTTGTTTTTGTTCTTGTTATGTCTCATATTTTCTAGTGTTCTAAGTGTCAATATTGTGTTACCAGTTTCCTATTTGATTTGTTAAGTGTTCTAAATAGTCTCTCCTCATTGCGTGTTAAGTAGTAAGTGACCAAAACTCCCTTAAACTGTCATGCAGTTGGTATCAGAACAATCCAAGCTCTTAATTGTAACATCTCACCATCTTAAGATCCATCACACACACAAAACACTTAACATCTAAAATGGTAGTTATCACTAAAGTTGAATATGGAAACTAGAACCATGACAAGTCCCCACTAATCACTCCTGAATACTTTGACACTTGGTTCCTAAGAATGGAAGGTTTTATCAAGTCACAAGACTCCAGGATGTGGGAATCTGTTGTCTTAGGACCTTACATACCAAGCACCTCTTCAATTGTTGCTGGAGGTGGTATGATTCCAAAGGTTATGGCTGATTATTCTGATGAAGACAGGAAGAAAGTAGAGATTGATCAGAAGGCCATGACAGCCCTTCAAACTGCTCTTCCAATCTCCATATATAGAGGCTTCAAGAAGTGCAAAACAGCCAAGTAGTTGTGGGATGCACTGAAGCTCATGTATGAGGGGTCAATAGAATCCAAGGAGAACAAGAAGGATCTCCTAAAGTAGCAGTTTGAGAACTTCTATTTTAAACATGTGAAACCATGACTGAATAGTACTTTAGGTATGTTGAGATTATGAACACTCTAGTGTATGTTGGAGTGACTCTTAAGAACAGTGACACTGTAAGGAATTTTATGTCCTCTCTTCCTAGACAATGGACACATTATTGTGTAGTTATCAAGAGGACTGAGAACCTTAAGACTCTCACCCTGACAAAGTTATATGGTATTCTCGGTGGATACCAGATGGAGATAAATATGTAAGGTTCATTTGGTAACACCAGCAATCAAATCAGTTCAACCAATCATGTGGTTGAAAGGGATAGCATAGAACATCAATGTCATCTTATATGCTACCCTAACAATTCACAAAAGGGTCCTTTCATCAAATTCCTGGAGACACTAAGAAAAAGCTACACTCAGTGAAGTCCATTACAAGAGACAAGCTCTTCACATGCCTTTGTGTCTTCTGATGATAGCACATGCAACTTTCTATTCACCCTTGAATACTTGAACTGTATCCATCCAGATGACCTCGAGTACATGAAAATAGTCTAGCAAATTGCTCTTCTCACTCACAGAGCCAAGAAGTTCTACAAAAGGACTAGAAGGAAGATTCCAAGACCTAGATTGTATCAATGCAGATGACCTATTGAAGAAGGAGGCTTTGACTGGAGCTTTCAGGTGGAAGATGTATCTCCAAAACATGCATCGATGGCTGACTATGATGAAGCGAAGGTAGTGGAACATCTCTTTACACCTGAATGTATTGCTAAAGTTAATAGATACAGGTCCTACATCTTAGAGATGAGATCTGATCTTGAGTGCTTGAATATATTATAATCTGATTTTAAAAGAGCTAAAAATGATTATAAGTTAAAGATAGAGAAATTAGATAAAACCATTTCAACTTTTAAACATGAGCACACAAATTATAGGACTCAAATCAAAGATCTCATAACTAAGTTAACTGAATGTCAGGCTGAGCTTGTGATCAGCAAAGCCAGGGTAGAGAAATGTGTTCTTTAAGAAGAGACCTTCAAGAACAATATATTATCATCCTTGCATGCAAAAGTTTGTTATTAGAATAAGCAGGGACTAGGATCTAGTGACATAGCTCCTCTACATATAATCTTGTCTGTAAGATCTCCTAGGTGTGGAAGCAAAGAAGATGAGCTTCCTCTCATAAACCCCTTGACTGAAGAGGATGAATAAGAGATAGTGGAAAATGCATTTGAGAAGAGTGAAGAAGAGAATTCTAAGAAGGGTCACTATCCTTCTAAGGAGAGTAAGAAGACTAGGATGACCAAGTCTATAAGAAAGAACTTGATCAAGAAGAGTAAGAGAAAAGCAAAAAAGGATTAAGAGATCAAGGTCACCTTCAATTCTAAGCAAAAACAAGTATTTATCTCTACAGGATTTGAAGTGGTAAAGACTAAAGATACTGAAGATCATGTATAGGTTGGACTCACCTTAGTTTAGATTATTTACTTTTGATTATAATAGGTCTTTTGTTAGTTTCTTTAAATTGTATTTTGTTTATGTATTTTTGTAGTACAGCGAAACTATGAGCGAAACTATAGTTTCGCTCACAGTCAGCTGTTTTCTTTGACTAGCGAAACTTCTATTTCGTCTAGCGAAACTATAGTTTTGGCAGTACAGTTTCGCTGACAACAAAACTGTCTGCGAAACTATAGACTTATATATATTGTTTTGTTTCTTCTCATTGTAGGTAAGCTTGCAAGAACCCTAATCGATTATCATTGTTGTAAGTTACCATTTCAAAGTAGTTAATACACAGAATTATCCTTGTGCTTTATGTTATTGATTGTCATTGATCATTGTCTTATTATGAATGAGTTCTTATTGTGTTCAATCCTTTTTATTATTGTTGTTTAGTATATTTGTTTGATATTTAGCGATTCTTAATATCATTTGCACTGTAATACGATCACATGGACCAACAATATGGTATCAGAGCCTTAGTGCTCATGATTTATTGAGTTTTTGGTGGTTTTGGTTCAATATCTTGTTTCAATCATTTTTAGTCCCTTATTGGATGTTTTTTTATGTGGGAATTGATTGAGTTTACCTTGTTTTCGGTTGTGGAAGCCTTGCTAATCATCAAATCTCTAATTCATTGAGTTTTTGATGATTTTAGACTGATTTTGGGTTGAAAAAGGGTTTTAGGATCGATTAGCGAAACTACTGTTCTTTCAGCGAAATTGTAAATCATCTTCTAGTGAAACTATGGGTTATATTGATATCAAAATCGTTCTCTAGTTGTTCTGCGAAACTAGCCTTTTTGAACGAAAGTTCATCAGTGATTGTGAAGGGTTAACAAGCAAAATTGCTGCCGAAAGTGTTTTTGAACGAAAGTTCAAGCTTGTTTCATGCGAATTTACCAGCGAAACTAAGCCTATTGTGACAATTGGCTAGCGAAATTGCTGCCGAAATTGTTAGTGAAATTAGCTTCCACTGCGAAAGTATCAGCAAAAGTAGTTTTTCTGCGAAATTGTCTGCGAAGTTACTTTTTCCGCGAAAGTGTCAGCGAAATTATTTCCTCTCTTGCCTAAACTACATCAATCTCTGCGAAACTACCATGTCTAAGTTAACATCACTCACACTTGCCGATCTTGAAAGTGTTGCTCCCAATAGGCCTCCGAGACTCATTAACGGAGACAATTTTGAAGATTGGAAGAGATGTCTCAAAGCCTTCTTCTTCTTCTATACTGATCACAACCAATGGGAATCGATTATTTCTGGTCCTCACATACCAATGGTTACTGTTGGTGATGTTGTCTCTCAAAATAAGGACCCATCTTCCTTCACTGAAAAGGATCTGAAGTTGATCGACCGTGACCAAAAGGCTTTTGGTGCTTTAACTCTTTGTCTGGCACCAGACATTTACAATCATTTTGCAGAGCATAAAAATGCTAAATCTCTTTACGATGCCCTATGTGAGTTTTATGATGGTAATGCAGATTTGGTAAAGGATAAGAGCATTCAGGCTGATAAGAGCATGCAGATTTGGTAAACGAGAGTCTGACAGATCTCACAAATCGTTTCTTGATTGTTTCAAGCACCTTAAAGAAATATGATGAAAAGCTTTCCAACAGTGAACAAGTTAACAGGCTTCTAGATTCTCTCCCATCTCAATGGAGTCTTCAGGTGAGGATGCTTAAACAAGAAAGAGGGTTCACAGACTACAAGCTGATGGATATTATCAATAAGCTGTAATCCTTTGAGTTTGACATGAAGAGACAATAATTTAACCAGACTATGAAGCCCACATCTAGTTTTTCACAAAATGTTGCTTTATTGTCATCCGCTGCAAGTTCTCAAATACAGAATTCAATTCAAGGAAGAATTAATAAAAGTACTTTCTCAGGTGGAAACAGTAGTGTTGGAAGAGATCTAGGTAATTCTAAGGCCAATGTTGAAACTTCAATCCCATCAGAAAAATGGCTCTTTTTGGAATGTTTGTTCAAAGCTATGAAGCACTTGTAGCTGGAGAGTTGAAAGGGAAGGGAATGACTATGGAAGACATGTATTAGGTGGATCCTGATGATCTTGAAGAAACTGATATTCAATGACAGATGGCTATGTTGACCCTTAGAGCTCGATGATTTATGGAAAGAACTGGACGAAAGAGCTTTAGTGGTCAAACATCTAATTCAAAACTAGGATTTGATAAGTCCAAATTGAGATGCTTCAACTGTAAACAATTGGGACACTTCAAACGTGAATGTCCATCACCAATTGTCTCCGATTCCAGTAATTCAGGAGTTCCAAGATTAACAGCTGAGAAAGAGAAGAAAGATGTGAATCACAAAAAGGAGTCTGTACTGATTTCTAACTTTGATTGGAGTGTTGAGGTTGAGGAAACAAGAACTGAGATAAATCATGCTTTGGTTGTTGAGCTTGTTGAAAGGAATGAGAAGGAAGATGGTAAAGGATGGATTTGACCTTTTCAAGGAATTCAAAAGGGAAGTTGTGTCATCTGTGAATGAGAAAGAAGAGAAAGATGCGGGAATAGGGGAAGGTAAATCTGCAGGTCTAAGGGAGGAAGGAAGTTCATGCGCTAGGCAAAGAAAGGATTATGATGATGATGTTGCCACTGTTGAGGAAAAGAAGTCAAGTACTCCGGTGTGCCAATGTGAAAAAGCCTTAGCTGCTGAAAGGATTGTGATGGGACTTCCATATGAGGCTATTCAGGATATGTGTTCATCTGCTTGTAAAATTAGTTTATTTGGGATTTGTAAAGCTAATCGACTATTAATTGAAAATGAAAAGTATTTAAAGTGAATCAACGATGAACTTAAAATCAATGAATCAAAATAATTTGTTAGATTAAATGAGGCTTTAAAAGAAAATGATCATTTAAAACAAATTGTTTTGGAAAGAAATGTTCAGATTAACACTTTAACTGAAAGAGTTGTCCTTGCTGAATTTGAAATAAGCAAACTTTAGTCAAAGTTTGACAAATGGACCATATCAGGAATGAAACATGATGATCTATGTAAATCTCAATGTGGAGCTAGGATTAAAACGGGATTGGGTTATGAAAATTTAAAGGTCTATCCTCCGCCTAGTACATACTGTTATTCTCCTATGCCTGTTCCTCATCCTTCTAATGATTTAATCAAAACAGATACTGACAGTATGTCTGCAGGTTTAGAGGGTGTTAACTCTAAGCATGTTCGTGAAGACTATGACTATGGACCAACTAGTGGGCTTGGATGCACTAGTATTAGTACACCTGATTGTTAGCAGTCTGTTTTAGATCAAAAGTCTAGTTTAAATTTTGTTTTTGTTTCTAGTTCTCATGTAACAGACTCTGTTGTCTCATGTTCTCATGACGGTTCTTTTTCATCTTTTAATTCAGTACATTGTGGTGATGTCTTTTGTTCTGGTGATGATTATGATGCAACTGATCTTTCTACAATGTCAACTGAGCAAATAAAAAATTCTTTTCTCATCCTATTCCATCTTTCACTCCATCAAATATGTCTTTATCTAATGAAAGAATTACCTCTTCATCTAAAACTAGCACTAGTGGAACTAGTTCTACTGGTACGTCGGACGAACATTCATCTATTTTTGTAAATAATAATTCTTGTTCAAATAAACTTCGACCTTGTGGCATGTATGAAAAATTTAGTGACATTGATTCTAGCGTATCTGAATGATGAGGAAATTATCATTGATCATATTCTTACCTTATCACATCACAGACCTAGACACAAACCTCATTTTTTCAGATATCTTGTCAAGAATTGTTCTACATTGATTCATGGTCATCTTAATAGGAACTTCTTTGGAAATAAATTAACAAAATTGGTTAATAATTTCTTTTGCAAAAAATCTACTTCATCTAAAGATAAA
>BJCM01211444.1:0-11779 GCA_018326385.1 Flaveria bidentis
CCGTATTGTTATCATAAAACCACTTTTTAAAATTTTGTAGTTGTTAGGGGAGGGGGTTTACCAATCTGTCCCTATTCACGGTCGTTGGGGGTTTCACCCTTAGTACAATCTTTTCCTTGCCATTCTCCCAATCCTTGTATCTCTTTCATCATTTCCTCTCAGCCTTCATGTATCCAAAAGACTCAAAGTTGTCATTTAGGCCATTCTAAATCTCTTTCTCCAAAAGTGAGGCTCGTTAACTCAAATTTTCATTTAGTAATGGTAGAGCCACCAACCGCCTCAGATCCTATTTAGGCAAGGTCTTGAATGCCTTCCTCTTATGCATGTAGCTAATTCCACCCTCTCTCCTCTTTATCATGAACATTTTGAGGCCAGGGTTATATCACCAACTTATAATCCTCTTATCAGCCTCCTTCTTACTCAACCCTTCCATGTGTTAAAAAAGGGGAGTTAGTTCTTCTGGCTCTTTCTCTTTAACCAACCATTCAGCTTTATCCATCTCAAAGACATCATCATCAAGCCTTCTTGGCTACATATATCAATGGCCTCTCATCAACATCATAGAATTATGGTTCAGAATCATAATCTACTATTTGTTAACCATGTTCTTCTTCATCAACTAGTCCCTTTCCTTTTTCACTATCTCTGTCAACTGACTTCTCCCTCACCACCTTTTCTCCAACCATATCTTTTTCCACATCAAATCCTATGTTTATAAACCCAGCCTCCTGAATTTCCTCGTCATTTTCACTACCTTCATCTTCATGTCTTATTTCAGGACCTTCAACACCAGCAGATGCTGCACCAGATGTGCCATCTCCTACCCTGGAGGAAGTACCCACGTTCAAGAACAGGTATTTAGAAGTGTTAGTTAAATCATCTAACTCAGATTGAGTTAGTTGATTGGGCGGGCTGGCATCAGCTTTCAATTGACCAACTTCTTCAAACAACTTCTTTAGTAGTAAGTTTTGATCTACCAGCAACTTCTTCATTTCCTCTATCACCTCATCTTTTTGCTTCTCCTGTATCTCTTGGTTGGTGAGTTTAGTCTTTATCATGCTCAGTTCATTTACCAGAGAACTGTTAAGGTTACGAATCATATCCTCATCTAAGCTTCCTCTTTCTTCCCTCCTTGGTGTTTTAGTGAATGCTTGATGTCTCTGTTTAGTTCTCCACCCTGATTCTGCTATATTAGCTTTCTTCTACGATCTCTTCTCCTTTTCTACCCTTATCTCTTCAGCCCTTTCATTTACTTCTTCTTCAAAATCATAATCTTTCTCTTTCCCATATCTCTTTCTCTTTTTAGCTGCATTAGTCTGTTGTGCCCTAGTTTCTTCAGCTCGTTTATTCTCCGACTCGTCCACCCTTCTAATATAATTCCATCTTTCGGGTGGGTACATGTTTTCCCACAAATGGGTGAGCTTCCCACTAAAGTCATGTCGAATGGCACAACAATCTGCAAAAATACATGGGTTCATCTGCACCAACCTTTTCACTTCCTTGTGTCTTGGCACATTTGGAATTAGGTCATCAAAGATCATCTAAAGAAATCAAGGATACAAAAGCCATTTATCCTTCTTCAGGGCCATCACATTCTCTGCCATGCAAGCAAATATAAGTCTCGCGATGTTTGCCTTTTCCCCTCTGTAGCATAACACCATAGCTTTGGCCCAGTCAATGTTCAACCCATCTGATCCACCTTTACGGTATCTAAACACATAATGAAGACGTGGGCAATGAATCTCCATTCCTTTGAGAGAAATAACTTCTTGATCTCTTTTCGGGAACCAAAAGCTGGCCCCTCATACCCCATGCTTCGAATGCTGTGAACACCTCAGTATCGGACATAGTAACCGCTTTTCCAGAATCCTCCTCTAGCCTCAGAATCCTTGAAACTGTCTCAGCAGTAATAGTCACCTCATTCTCTAAGACTTTGGCGGTGATCCTTTGGGTATCCCATCTCGTATCATATTCAACATATCTTTAAAAATCTCTGATATGGAGATCATATATGGTGGTGGAATGAGAGATAGCGTAAGCTATAGGGGATCTTTGAAGCCACCTAATACAGTGTCTAAACCCTGCAGCTTTAGGATGTGTATCATCCAGAATGGCGGTGATGTTGTTTCGCTCATCGAACTTTTGATTAGCCATTTAAACCTAAGTTACAAATCAAATGAATTAATAAAAATATATAAAGCAATAATAATAAAAATAAATAATAATAAACAAAAAAAACATAACCAAAGAATAAAGAAAAATTTAAAAATAAAATTAAATTTGCTAGCCGAAACTATAATTTCGCAGGATGAGTTAAATTTTGGTAGGTGAAAGTGTAGTTTCGCCAGCAAGAACACAACAGTTTTGCCCAAACAGAGAGGTAGTTTTGACAAGCCGAATCAATAGTTTCGGCATAGAGAAATTGAAAAATAGTCAGCGAAACTGTTAAGATCGCTCGGATAGCATAACCTTACAGTTTCGCTGAGGATACAAGAACTTTTGTTAAGTTTCATTTGACTATCGGTAGTTTTGCTGGAAGAACATCGAAGGTGCCGAAGAGTCTTGATCAAATATACTCACAATGTGATAGTATTAACAAGGTAAAATGATGGTCCTGAGTTCAAAACTCACTTGCGAACAAGAATTAACAAACAATCAACAACAAAAACACATAAACTCTTAATCGCATGTAGAGAACACGGAAACCCTAAGAAACTAAACAGTTCAGTGCTGTGAAAGTGAGGGGATAATTTCGCAAACCGACATATATAGTAAATAGTTTCGCAGGAGGCGAAATTATTGTTTCGCCGGAGGAATCTATAGCTTCGCCATGCGAAGCTGCAATTTCGCCAAAAGGAAATCAGATCAAAAATGACTTCGCACAGGATGGAAATGCCGAGCGAAATTGCAATTTCGTTTAGCGACACAATTAGTGAAAGTATAGTTTCGCAATTTTTTTTTTTATTATTATCATTATTATTATTATTATTAACTTCAAAAACTGAGATCCAAATCAATCAGAGATCACATCCTCAAGATATACATTAGCACAAAGATGACTTTAATCATCGACCGACAATGAGATCATACCGATAGTTGAATCTGATCACAGCCTTTAAAGGATCTGTTGAAATTCAGAAACAAATCAATAATGATTGCTTGTATATTTTTCCACTTAAACCCATGCCTTATCTTTTTCAACAAACAACAGATGATTTGTTAAGGTTCGATTGAATAAATTAGAACGCTAGTACCCCACAATCATTTGGCAAAAACCCTCACCCAACCTCAGGATTTCTTGAATTTTATAATGATCTTTATAGAGCAGGGCAAGTGTATTAGTGTGCTAGTGATTATAAACAGAATATTGCATTCTGTCATGAATTCATCATTTAGATGATTTGACATAACTTAGATCAAGATGGTGAGAGCTCTAGGTATATACTCATGTATAACAAAGGAGATGACCATTTAATCAAGTGCCGATGAGAGCTCCAGGTCAGTACTACCGTACAACAGAGGAGATCATCACTCCAGGTCAGTACCACCGTACAACAGAGGAGATAAGCACAAGTACAAGACACAAAAATACACCAGACATGATTCAAAGATATGTCTCATAAGATTAGTATCATGGTGGGTGAAAGATCAATTCTCAATCCACTTTTTGTCGGGACTCAATTTTCGTGCAGGCCAAAATGATCGCGTAAATCCAGACATCCTTAAGCATATATTTTAATTTAAATCATATAGTTGTTGTATATTTTATTCTTTAGGCTGAGTCTACTAAGCATACCATTTAAAGAGTCTGTTTAATTTACTTTTATATGCAATAAAAAATAAGATGTAAATCAGAAAACATTATTAGTTACTATCATTTATCATTTTAAATGCTAGTCATGCATTAATAGGCATATCCGGAAGATATTAAATCATTTTTCATCATTTCAAATTCAACACCCAGTTTATTTATTTTTTTTGTAAATTATATACACTCTCCCAAAATTGTATTTTTAAAAGAAAATATCTTTATTATTATTATTATTTTTTATTTATTAAAGATAAGAGAAAATAAAAGATGTTTAAAAAGATATTAACCGTAGCATAGAGATCAATTCATAAAAGCAAGGTTTATCTACAGTTTTTTGTGAAAATATCTGCCTTTTGATTTTTAGTGTCAATGGGAATAATATCGATAAAACCCTTTTCCTGTGCATCACGAATTGAATGAATCCATGTTTCGATGTGCTTGGTTCGAGAATGATGAATAGGATTTTTTGCGATCTCGATGGCTGCTTCGTTGTCACAAAACAACGGTGTGTGGAGAAAATTGATTCCATAGTCAATCATCTGGTGTTGAATCCAAAGAACTTATGAACAACAACTAGAGGCAGCAATGTATTCTGCTTCCCTGTAGAAAGGGAAACAGTGGTCTATTTCTTGCTCTGCCACGACACCAGACAGTTGCCCAGATATTGACATCCTCCGGTCACTGATTTTCTGTTTAACCTGCAACCATTGGAATCACTGTCAGAATAAGCATTTAAATCAAAATTCCCGCCACAAGGATACCAAAGACCTAAACAAGAGGAGCCTTTGAGATAACATAAAATTCTCTTGAAAGCCTTTTCATGAGACTCTTTTGGGGCCGACTAGTATTGAGCACAATATCCTACAGTAAAAGTGATGTCAGGACGACTTGCTGTAAGATACATAAGGGAACCGATCATAGATTTGTAAAGATAAGGATCAACAAGTTTCCCGTTCTCATCAGGAGTGAGACACGTTTGAGCAGTAAAGGGAGTCATTTCAGGAGATGTGTCATCCATCTTGAATTTCTTCAAAATTTCTTTAACATACTTCTCTTGATGAATGAGAATGCCTTCAGGCTTTTGTTCAACTTGTAATCCAACAAAAAAGCACATTTCTCCAATCATACTCATTTCAATCCGATTATGCATCACCTCTTCGAACTCCTGACATAATTGTGAATTGTTGGAGCCAAAACCTGGATAGACCTTGAACTGTTTATGAGCAGCATATATCTCAAAAACATTATCTCATAAAGAGACTTATCAAGCTTAAAGACATTATCGGGAAAAATAGGATCCTCAAAACCTGGTGGTTGACACACATATATCTCCTCATCATTGTCTAAGGAAAGCACATTTGACATCCATCTGATAGACCTTGAACTGTTTATGAGCAGCATGAGCGAGAAAAATTCTTATTGCTTCAAGACGGGTGATAGGAACGAAGACTTCAGTATAGTCAATCCCTTCTTCTTGAGCAAATCCTTGCACAACCAATCTTGACTTGTTACGCACCACAACACCATGATCATCTGGTTTGTTCTTAAACACCCATTTCATACCAATTGGGCATTTGTTGGGAGGCAGGTCAACCAAAGTCCATACTTTGAGCTTTCTGATTTGTTGAAGCTCCAATTGCATTGATTCCACCCAGCAAGGATCCTGGAGAGCGGCATGCACGTTTTTTGGGACAGTTTGAGAGATAAAGAAAGAGAAGAGACATATATTAATCAAACCAGATTGACTCCACGTCCTTACACCATCAGTAATAGATCCAATAATGTTATCATGAGGATGATCTTTCAAAGTTTTGAAATTTGTGGATAAAGGAAAGATTTTTGGAGACGTTTCGCTCACAGATTGTGAATGGTTAGAGTAGGGTGAGAGAGATGGAACAGGCTGTGGTGGGATAGATGTTGGTGATGAAGGAAGAGATGTTGATGGTGGGATAGATGTTAGAGATGTAGAGACAGGTGACGGTGATAGATCAAATGATGAATAAGATGATCCAACATCAACTGAAGTGGCATCATTTGCTGAAGAGGTGGAATGAGCAGGAGATGGGGTTGAAGGAATAATATTTGTTTGAACATTTGAAATGGACTTATCATCATCGAAAACTGGAAGATTAAAAGAATTAACACAGTATCGGAGTCAAAGAACCATGCTGGTTCAGATCGAACATCAGAAGAGTTAGACTCCTGCCAATCAACATAGAACGACTCTTGAACGATACGTGTTCTCTTGTTATATACCCGATAAGCCATTTGAGAAGAGGAGTAACCGAAAAAGTAACACTCATCAGACACGACACCGAACTTTGACTTTTGGGATTGAGTATTTAGAAGAGTGCAAGAACAACCAAATGGCCGAAAGAAGTCAATTAATGGTTTCCTTTTACGAAACAGTTCATAAGGAGTCATTTTGTCCTTGACTATCAACACTCGATTTAAAACATATGAAGCACAATTTACCGCTTCAGCCCAAAAGATAATGGGTAACGATGATTCTATCAGCATTGTACGGGTGGCTTCAATAAGAGTGCGATTCTTTCATTCAGCTACACCATTATGTTGAGGTGTCCTTGCAGCACTAAATTGTCTCACAATTCCTTTTTGAGCACAAAACGAATCAAGAATTTGATTTTTGAATTCAGTATTGTTGTCACTCCTCAGGGCCAGAACCCTTCTCTTGCTAATTGACTCGATTGAAAGTATTAACTTCTGCAATTCTTTAGCAAGCTCTCCCTTGTGAGCAAGAAATCTCACCCATGAATATCTTGAAAAATCATTTGTAACAACAAGACAAAAAGATTTTTCAGCAATTGATTTAACGCTAATTGGGCCAAACAAATCAGTATGTAACAACTCGAGAGGACAAGTTATGCTATTTTCAAGTTTAGGCTTACGTGGTTTTTTATGTTGTTTGCCCTTGGCACAAGCCATACATTTTTCGTTCACAGAGAAATCTTTTAAAGGGGGTCCTCTAACAAGATTGTTTTTAACTAATTTGTTTATTATTTTAAAATTAACGTGGCCCAATCGGCGATGCCATAGTAGTGACTCAAAGGTTGAAGCTTTTGAAAGAAGGCAGGTTGTAGTAGACTTTGACTCCTTTGAGTTCATATCAAGAAAATATGTATCATGCTTTCTCGAAGCACGCATAAGAATCAAATCGTCTGGAATATCAATCTCTGATTTTAAAAATAGACATTCATCGGACTTAAACAAGACTAGAATGTCTTTATCGCAGATTTGAGAGACACTCAAGAGATTAAACGCAAGCTCAGGGACATAGTTGACTTTCTCTAAAGTTAAAGGACCATTGGAAACTTCTCCTTGACCAATCATCTTTCTACCTTTTTTGTCACCAGCAAAAGCAACATATCCACCATTTATAATCCGATAATTGGTCAGCAAGTCTTTCAACCTCGTCATATGTCTAGAACATCCACTATCTACATGTCATACGCTGTTTACAATCTTAGTGGATGACTCCTGTAATTAAATAAAGAACAGATTAACCAGGTGAAATAGAAACCCAAGTTTGAACAACTTTATCTTTAGAAGAAGCAGATATTTTGAAAAAGAAATTATTAACTAATTTTGTTAATTTATTTCTAAAATAGTTCCTATTTACATGACCATGAAGAAGTGTAGCACAATTCTTGACAAGATGATCCTCTTGACCACACCTGAAACAATATGGTTTGTGTCTAGGTCTATGATGTGATGAGATAGGAATATGATGAATGTGAATTTCCTCATCATATTCAGACACACTAGACTCAATGTCACTAAATGTCTCATACATGCCACGAGGTCGAAGTTTATGTGAACAAGAATTATTATTTACAAAAGTAGATGAATGATCATCTGAAGTACAAGTGGAACTAGTGCCACTTGTGCTAGCTTCAGACGAAGTTACAGTCCTTTCATTTGATAAAGAAATATTTAATGGAGTAAACGATGGAATTGGATGAGAAAAGAATTTATCAAAACAATTAGTTTTAAGTCTCTCATTAGTCTTTGTAAAAAGATCAGTTGTACCATTATCATCACCAGAACAAAAAGCATCACCACAGAGTACAGAATTTAAAGATGAAATAGAACCATCATGTGAACATGATGCGATAGTGTCAGTTACAGGAGTACTAGAAACAAAGACAAAATTTAAACAAGACTTATGATCTAAAACAGACTGCTGAAAATTAGGTGTACTAAT
Organism: Flaveria bidentis; assembly: GCA_018326385.1. Classification (NCBI taxonomy): domain Eukaryota; kingdom Viridiplantae; phylum Streptophyta; class Magnoliopsida; order Asterales; family Asteraceae; genus Flaveria; species Flaveria bidentis. Next base: position 8,037 of record BJCM01211444.1, read on the forward strand.
ACTAGTGCATCCAAGCCCACTAGTTGGTCCATAGTCGTAGTCCTCACGAATGTGCTTAGAATTAACACCCTCTAAACCTGCAAACATACTGTCAGTATCTGTTTTGATTAAATCATTAGAAGGATGAGGAACAGGCATATGAGAATAACAGTATGTACTAGGCGGAGGATAAACCTTTACATTTTCATATCTCAATCCTGTTTTAATCCTAGCTCCCCATTGAGATTTACATAGATTATCATGTTTCATTTCTAATATGGTCCATTTGCCTAATTTTGACTGAAGTTTGCTTGTTTCAAATTCAGCAAGAGCAACTCTTTTAGTCAAAGTGTTAATCTCAACATTTCTTTCCAAAACGATTCGTTTTAAATGATCATTTTCTTTCAAAGCCTCATTTAATTTAACAAAATATTTTGATTCGTTGATTTTTAGTTCCTCATTAATTCGTCTTAAATCTTTTTTATTATCAATTAATAACCAATTAGCTTTATAAATCCCAAATAATCTTATTTTGCAAGTAGATAAACACATATCCTGAATTACCTCATATGGAAGTCTCATCACCACCTTTTCTGTTGCTAAAGCCTTTTCACATTAGCACACCGGAGTACTTGACTTGCTTTCCTCAACGGTGACAATAGCATCATCATAATCCTTTCTTTGCTCAGTGGATGAACTTCCTTCCTGCTTTAGTCCTTCAGATTTACCTTCTTTCATTCTCTCATATTTCTCTTCTTTCTGTTTCACAGACAACTCTCCTCCTCTTTGAATTCCTTGAAAGGATAAATTCATCTTTACTTTCTTCCTTCCATTTTCCTTTAACAAACTCAACCACCAACACATGATTTATCTCAGACCTTGTCTCTTCAACCTCTGCACTCCAGTCAAAGTTGGAAATCAAGGTTGTCTCTTTTTTGTGATTCATATCTTCCTTCTCCCTCTCAATGGTTAATCTTGGAACTCCTGAACTACTAGAATCAGTGACAATTGGTGATGGACATTCACGTTTGAAATTTCCCAATTGTTTACAGTTGAAACATCTCAGTTTGGACTTATCAAATCCCAGTTTTGAATTAGAGGTTTGACCGCCGAAGTTCTTTCGTCCAGAGCGCTCCATAAATCTTCGAGCTCTAAGAGTCAACATTGCCATTTGCCACTGAATGTCAGTTTCTTCAAGATCATCAGGATCTACCTGATACATGTCTTCCATTGTCATTCCTTTCCCTTTCAATTCTCCAGCCATAAGTGCTTCATAGCTTTGAACAAACATTCCAAAAAGAGCCATTGTTTCTGATGGAACTGAAGTTTCAACATTCACCTTAGAATTAGCCTGATCTCTTCCAACACTAACGTTTCCTCCTGAAAAATTACTTGTATTAACTCCTCCTTGAGTTGAAATCTGTATTTGAGAGCTTGCAGCGGATGATAATAAAGCAGCATTTTGAGTAAAACCAGATGTAGGCATCATGGTCTGGTTAAATTCCTGTCTCTTCATATCCAACTCAATAGATTTAAGCTTATTAATAGTATCCATCAGTTTGTAATCTCTTTCTTGCTTTAGCATTCTTACCTGTAGTCTCCACTAGGGTAGGAGAGAATCTAGTAACCTGTTGACTTGTTTATTGTTGGAGAGCTTTTCATCGTGTTTCTTTAAGGTGCTTGAAACTGTCAAGAAACAATTTGTGAGATCTGTCAAACTCTCGTTCTTGTATCCAACAAAAGAATTGAATTCCTTCTCTGCTTGAATGCCCTTATCCTTTACCAGTTTATCGTTACCATCATAGAACTCACGTAAGGCATCATAAAAGGACTTAGCATTTTTATGCTCTGCAAAATGATTGTAGATGTCTGGTGCCAGGCATAGTGTTAATGCACCAAAAGCTTTCTGGTCATGATCAATCAGCTTCAGATCCTTTTCAGTGAAAGTAGAAGGGTCCTTATTTTGAGAGACAGCATCACCAACAGTGACAGTTGGAATGTGAGGACCAGAAATTATAGATTCCCATTGGTTGTGGTCAATGTAAAAGAAGAAAGCTTTGAGACATCTCTTCCAATCTTCGAAATTGTCTTCGTTGATGAGTCTCGGTGGCTTATTGGGAGAAACAATTTCAAGATCGGCAAGAGTGAGTGATGTTAACTTTGACATGGTAGTTTCGCTGAGATTTGATGTAGTTTCGGAAAGAGAAGAGACAATTTCGCTGAAAATGCAGTAGTTTCGAAGAAGAAAAGCAAATTCGCAGATAATTTCGCTGAGAAAGATAATTTCGCTGAGTTGTGTAATTTCGTTGACAATTTCGGCAGCAGTTTCGCTATCCGAATGTCACAAATAGCTTAGTTTCGCCGATAAGTTCGCACGAAACAAGCTTGAACTTTCGTTCAAAGTTACTTTCGGCAAAAATTTCGCTTGTTAAACCTTCACAAGCACTAGTGAACTTTCGTTCAAAGAGACTAGTTTCACAGAACTACAAAAAAATTCCAATAGTGATAACACCAGTAGTTTCGCTGAAAGAACTTCACAGTTTCACTGAAAGAACACTAGTTTCGCTAGTCGAACCTTGAACCCTTTTTCAACACTAAATCAATCTAAAATCATCAAAAACTCAATGAATTTGAGATCTGATGATTAACAGAACTTTCCCAATCAATAACCAGCAAAACTCAGTCAATTTCCATGTCAAGTAAACACTATTTTGAACTTAAAATTGATGAAAACTTGGTATTGAACTAAAACAATCAAAAAACTCAACAAATCATGAGCACTAAGGCTCTGATACCATATTGTTGGTCCATATGATCGTATAACAGTGCAAATGAGATGAAGAATCGTTCAATATCTAACACACAATCTAAACAAGATGAACAATGAAGATTGAACACAATAACCACTCATTTAATAATAAGACAATTAGATCATAACATTCAATAACAACAAAGCACAATGATATTTCTATGTAATAACTGTTTAGAAATGGTAACTTGCAACAAGGATCAACGATTAGGGTTTTGAAAGCTTACCCACAATGATAATGATCAAAAACTATATATAACAGTCTTAGTTTCGCAGACAGTTTCACTGTCTGCAAAACTACTCTGCCGAAACTATAGTTCCGCCCGGCAGAAACTGTAGTTTCGCCGAGCGAACTAATCAGCTGACTGTAGTTTTGCTCACAGTTTTGCTGGACTGTAAAACAACATAAATCTAATTACATACAAAAGGAAACTAACAAAAGACCTATTACAAGCAAAAGTAAAAAATCTAAACTAAGGTGAGTCCAACCTAAACATGATCTTCACAAAGCGTTCATGATGACATAGGGGGAGGCTAGGACGGACCCCGATGTTGTGTAAGGTACGTTTCTAGTAAACTAAACTTTAGCCTCTGTTTTATTTGATTCTGGTGCTAGTAAAATTTTTATCTCCGTTGCTTTCTATGCTAAACTGCTTGTTAGTAGTAGGAGTGTAAATGCGCCCTTTGATGTAGAAACTGCCATAGGAGAGTCTACAAGGATTTCTGAGATGATAAAGGGTTGTGACATAGAACTAGAAGGTCACAAGTTGTCACACCCTCAAAATCCACGTGCGGAGTTTAACCGCGAGGCGTGTGAACAAACCAGGATCACAGTCAATAGTTACTCAGAACGACTCTATATGCAATAATAAACCAAATCAACCAAAGTAAAACTTGAAAACTGTGCGGAAGCGTATAAATAAAACAACCCAAAGAAATAGAAAAGTAAATTGTG
>BJCM01211445.1:0-23562 GCA_018326385.1 Flaveria bidentis
GGTGTCTTGCTCTTGGCTTGTGGGTATGCTAGCTTGAGGACACCTTCTCTTGGTGTTTTGGCTGTTCAAGAACTTCAAAATCTTCATCAAATCCCGTTTTAGCAGCTCCCTTTTGAAGGTAGTTTACAATCGGTTTTTCAGCAGCTTGAAAGGTAGTTTCCTTGTTCTATTTTGGTTGTTATATCTTGTTGATAGCTTGTTCAAACACATATGATTGATCCTTTGCTCTTGGGTTTGTTAAAACAAGTAAAGAACCTTAATATTTCAGATTATGAATCATATTATTAGGGCTTTTATCCGCTGCGTTTTCATGTTTAAAATGGTTAAACAACTTTGATTTTGGTCCATCAAACCCTTCACAAACAACTGACTAGAGAAGATTTTTCATTTGTGATCTCTCTTATAGTTGTGCCAGAGGCCACTCTTTCCCACGGATAACCTCTCTTGGTTCTTTGATCAATTTTTCCTTCCCTTTGTGTTGATGTTTGCTTTCAACAGTTATTGGTTCAGCAGGGGTTTTGATATGTAGCTCAGTAGTAGGAGTTGGAGCTTTAGTCCGGAATCTCACCCTAGTATCAAGCTCAACAGCCATTACATGTTCCATCATCCTATTTAGCTCACCAAATGTTCTTTCCTGAAGCTCATGCATCTTGTAGTTGTGACTATGTAGCCAACAAGTCATATTGTATTTTTTAAGCTTTACTGTATCACAGTGACCCAAATATTTCTTGATTTTTTGATTGTATTGAAATGTTGTGAAAGCTTCATAGTCATAATTAGGGATCATAAATATAGCTAGCTCAAATTCTTTCAATAGATCTTTCATTTCAGGCAGATTCATTCTTTCAACCATGTTATACAGAAACCCATGGTTGATAAGGATCATAAACATAGTTGACTCATGCCTCTCTTCTAATATGTCTTTTGTTGTCAATAGATCATCATCCTTTGATTTTGCTTGATCTTTGTCAGGTTTCTCTTTTGTAATCTCATTGCATTCAGCATCACTATCCGTTTCAACATGAGTTGCAGTCTTTAAAGTGGAAACATCCACCGAAGGAGTGTGCTCTGGAGATGTAAGCCTTGATCTTTTAGGAGATTCTTCTATAGCAATCACCTCTTTCTGTGTAGTACCTTAGTACTTCCTCTTCCTGTTTTATTGAATGAGATTCTTTGAAGTCTGAGCAGATTCTTTAGATTGTTTTGTTGATGGAGCAACATTTGACCCAAGAACACATATTTTCATCTTGAGCTCATCAATTTCTTCATCTTTTCCTTTTAACAAAGCAGACTGAGTAGTGAGTGAGTTGCTTACTTGCTCAATTTTCAATGCTAGCTTCTTCTTTTCAGACTTCTCATGCTTCACAGAATCTTTGAGTTCTTCAACCAACTCATGCAATGCATCAATTACTTCATTGTTGGTTTGAGCATCTTCTCTCAATCTTTTTAGTGATGCTTCTTGATTTATCAACTAATCATCCTTTTCTTTTATCACACCCTTCAACTCCTGTATTCTTTTCTTTCTTCACAGGGATGTCATCTTAACTTAGATCATCTTCATGATAAGCAATTACATCAACATAGTTAGTTTCTTGTTCTCGTTTTTGATGTTCAACAATAATCTCATCATCATTCACTTCATCAAGGGCTACACTAGTTGAGGAGCAGGACTTAACATCTTGATCGGCCTGCTTTCAGTGTGGCTGTTGTAGTTGCTGAGGATCAATGATTGGAGTTGTTGGTTTAGTTTGGTTAGACATGACATGGGTTTGTGAATTGGTGATTGTGATTTAAATGGTACTTGCTTGTGATACTAACTCAGTCTCACTAGTGTGTACTGAGTTTTGAGATTGTTTAGCTGAGATGGGTTCTATATGAGTACTCTCAGGAGATAGGTTTTATGGAGTTGGAGGTTGTTGATGAATGGGTAATTGAGGGTGTATTGGAGAGATTGGTTAGGTGTTTTGACTGTCTTGTGATTGGGTTTGTGGAGATTGATGATGGTGGTGAAAAGGAGATTGAGGAAGAGAATGTGAATGGGAGACTTGCTCTGTATTAGCATGAGAACTATCTTGTTGATCTTCCCACACTAGTTCTTATGGGATGTTGGCATTCAGGTCAACCACATGTGCAAACATGGGCATGTCTTCTCCTTCATACTTTCCACTGATCTTGTATAACATAGATCTTGCCAAATGAGCTTGTACAAAGACATCACCTACTCTTTCTATCCCATATAGCTTAGCATTAATGAGCATTTTGAGGAACCTTGGAAACATGAACATTTTATCGGCCTTTTGTACCCTTATTTGGTCACACAAACATCCAAAAATATACTTTGAGTAGTTATACGTTATTCCTTCAAAGATTTCTATGATTCCAGAAGAGATGTTCCTTGAGAATCTATCCAATCCGGATTTCCTATTTGAGATACACTTAGGTAAGTGTGACATAAGAACCGGTAAGGCTTGCACAATCTCCCCTTCTTGATCTCTCCTCTTTCATAGTCACCATCATAACCCATGTGATAAAATTTCTTCTAAATATACTCATGTTCAAAGACATCTGGGTGACCTATTTCTTGATCTCCCAACTCCAGTACCCTTATGATGGTCTGTTCATCTATTCTTAAGTGTTCATTCCTAGTCTCAGCATGTATCACTTCTGTTTCTCCTACGTTATCTATTCTATCCGAGTTCCAAAAATAAACTATGCGTGATTGTTCGATCACTGGATTCCCCGTCAAGGCATAGAACAATCTTGATCGTCGTAAGAATCCAATGATTTCTCGACACCCTTCTGATACAGGGTCGTCTGCATTCAGAAAAGCACATACATTGTGCTCTCTGGTGTTGATACATGTGTACCTTGATTCTGATCTTAAAGTAATATGTATGTATTGTCTTACACATATGTAATAGTTGGGTACTTAATTAAATACAAATATTTGGTTGTGTTTATTATGTTTAATATTTTATTAACGAGTTGTTTAACGCTTATCAAATTGATTATATAGGTTTGTGGTTGTTTGAACTAAAATAAATAATGTAATGATAATGAATACATTCAACTTAGTAATATGAAGTTATCATGCAAATGGCCCATGCTAATGGACCATACGCATGAACAACTTCATGCGAATGACACAGTCGTACGACTGAACCAGGAGACTGGATCAGTCGTACGATTGAACCAGGAGATTGGATCAGTCGTATGATTGTAACATGAGATTGGCTCAGTCGCACGACTGAACACTCAGTCGTGCGAATGGATCAACCGCATGGCTCAATCGCACGACTGAACCATGCTAATGGTTCATTCGCTCGAATGAGCAACCCTAACCTATAAATACCACCTAACTCCTAGAAAAACATAAGCATTGAATACACTTCTCCTCCCGACGTACCGTAGCCGTCCAGAGACCTCTAAGAACCTGTTCCAAGTTCATAGATCGTAGTAGATCGATTCTTAACGTTTAGATTCAATACATAATTGTTTCTACGTGCGTTCTCACTGATTGGATCGCCAATCAAATAGGATTCCACACTATTTGATTTGGTATTCATGTTAATCAGATAGTATTTCGTTCAATACACGATCCTAACAAGTGGTATCAGAGCTTTGGCTCTTGATTACGTGTGATTCAATCGTTTTTGATACAAAAATTATGTTTTTTCACTAAAAACACAATCTTTTTGTATCAAACGGTGTCTTAGACGTCTCCTGCTCATAAAGTTCTGTTTTTCCTGCATACAACAATTAGGGTTTTTGAAAATTCGAGTTTTTGCGGCCAAAACACGTTAAACCTACAAATTTTCGAATTCCAACAGGTTCAGTCGCACGATTGACTCAATCGCACGACTGAGGTCATACGCATTTCCCATACGCACGATTGGACTCATTCGTACTCCCATTCGTACGACTGAGTAGCCTATTCGCATTGTTCAACCGCAATTGTTCACTCGGCCGACTGAGTCATCCGTATTAGTTCAGTCGCACGATTGAACCATCCGCATAGTTCAATAGCACGAATAGCCCAATCACACACCTTCATTCGTACTAATACAACAGTTTGGTTTAAATTTAAAGTTTATAGCAATGGAGGACCAATACTCAACGTTCACTGCAGGGAGAGACTCACGTATTCAGAACTTACTGCTACTGGAGAATAAAGTGGTAGATCATAATAAACCCCCAAAGCTTATCATGTTAGACGAATACCCACAATGGAAGCAACATTTTGAAATCTATTTAAATGGAGTAGATACCAATCTGTGGGAGGCTATAGAGATGGGGTACAACATGCCAGTAGGAGCTAATGGTGTCAAACTTACACTAAGTGGCATGACTGATGGACAAAAGCTCAAACACAATGCTGAAAAGAAAGTCTATGCTTTGCTTACACAGTCTATTCCGAAGGATATCTTCCATCAATACTCGGAGTATACGTAAGAAAAGAAATTATGGGATGCATTGGAAAAGAGGTATGACGGGAATGCATCACTCAAGGCAATAAAGGCTAAGGCTTTGAAGAAGGAGTTTGACAACTTCTCTTCAATGGGTAAAGAAAGCCTGGATGACATTATCAATAGATTCTACCACTTGATGAGTGAGATGCACACTCACGGAGTAACGACGTCTATGGAAGACAAAGTGTCTAATTTTGCTGATGGATTGCCAGAGAAATGGGCTTCCTTGGTCTCCAATCTCAGACAGAATGGTATGCTAACAAAGTTAGATATAAATGACTTCAATCTGAAACTGAGAGAGGAAGAGTTAAGGATGAAGTATAGAGCCCAAAAGACTAATTATGATCAGAATCCGGTGCTCTACAACATGACTACTCAGGCAAAGACATCTGGAGCACCACTGCAGACTGCCTTTGTGTCAAGCGCAGTTGGTCCTGCTCAAGCATCTACTTCAGGGTCAAAAATGTTAGGGTCGTCAGGTACCCAATATATTATATCTAAAGCCAATGCAGTAAAGCTGAAGACTGAAAATTTCGGTAATGTGACAGTTGAGGTGGCTAAAGAGCACATGGATCTTTTAGCTGCAGTGGTCCACTCTTATGATGGACTAATTGCTGGAAAGATAGGGAACTGTCATCTGGTTGATGAGGATTACGAGCAGGTGGACGAAACGGAGCTGGAATGGATGGATATCATGTGGGCCTTAGCAAGTGCTGTTCGATGCACTAAGAAGTTTGTCAAGAAGACCGGACAGAACTTGGTTGCAACTAAAGACACAACCTTCGGCTTCGACAAGTCAAAGGTGACCTGTTTCAACTGTGGTGAGAATGGGTGCTTCAAACGGGAGTGTGTAAAGCCTAAGAAGACTGGAATTGGGAACCCTTTCTCATCCTTTAATCGTCAGGATAAAGCCACTAGAAGTCCTACTTCATCAAACAAGGATCCTAAAGCCTTGACTACTCATGATGATGAAGGACAGGACTGTTGCTTTCGGTTTGTCTCACCGGGAGAATCCAACATCGCTAGTGTGGAGGATATAAATGACGATTCAGCTAGTGAGGGAGATATTGCAGTGGAACTTGCAATGTCCAATACTGATGAAACTGCAACAGTGGTCAACTACCTGCCTGAAGAAGGAACAACTACAACAACATCAAAATTACGAGAACCAGAAACACCAGACTGTGCTCTAATGACTGATTCATCTTCACCTTCTCAGGTAAGTACTACTAACCAACTTTTTGATAATCATGCTTGTTCTAATTGTAATAAATTTCGGGAAAGCATAGATTTAAAATTTGCTAGGTTATTAGATCATAATGATAGCCTAGTAAAGGATTTGCAACTGTGCACTAAAGCTAATAGAGTATTAAAACAAAATGAGCACAGTTATAAAGAAAAGATAAACCATTTGAACAAACAACTTAGGGAAACAGAAGTAGTTGCCTTTAACCAAGCTAATGAAATTAGGTACTATCTTAACTCCCTATAAGACACTAAGAAGCAAAAGGCAGTTTTAGAAGTTAAAGTTAACTCGTTAAAGCAGGAACTGCACAGTTGGACAAGTTCACCTCATATTGTCCAAAACTTAGTGAGAGAGAGAAAAAACAGGGAGGGATTGGGTTATAAAGTGGTTCCACCACCACATGAGATCTTGATGAACGCAAAATGTAAACCAATCAATAATAATCCTATCAAGGATCATGTGGTGTCCACTCCTCTTGTAAGTGATCAAGATTCCACAAGTAAATCAAATGAATCTGGTACTAAACAAAAGGAGGCCACTTCAAAGGCAAAAGGCAAAATGCCTTATGTAAACCTGGAAAAAGAGTTTGAAATGATAATATTAAGTCTAGTTCAAACAAAGTCAAATATGAACCTAAAAGGATCATTAATGTTAACCAATCACATGCATCATGTCACAGTCCTGGTAAAAAAAATGTAAAAGATGTAAAACAATGTAAAGCAATTAAATTTGTAAAACCAGACTATACATCTAACCAAGAAGTGTCTCAGTCCAAAAGGAGTAAGGTCACACGTGAGACATACACTTCTCCACAAAAACAGTTAAATCGTAAAGTCGAAAGCATGTCATGCTACAACTGTGAAGAGTATGGACACATTGTGTCTAATTGTCCTTACTATGAGACACCGAGGAGAAAAGTTGAACTTTAGGACCCAAAACCTAGCTCTTCTAAGAGGAACTCAGTGATGCCACCTAGAAGGGCTAGTGAACCTAAAGTTTAACCCATTAGCCAGTCGTCTGTTTATCACAAATAGGCCTTACACAAAGCTGGCCTATGGAAAGAGAAATCAATCCCTCTGTCTGATAATGAGAACAAGAAGACATCTGAACTTCCCTCACTAGCTACAGGTCAATGGGTTGAGTTTATGATGTGTGATGCCTCTGGGAAACCGAAGCCAGTAAAGGCTTGGGTCCCTAACCTGAACTAATGTTTTCAATTGACTGTGCAGGGTGTTCGCTATAGTGTAGAAACCAACACGTGGATCGTCGATAGCGGAGCATCCAGGCACATGACAGGGAACAGGGCTCTTTTATCAAATGTCAAACAAATCAAAAGAGGCCATGTTTCATTTGTTGGAAACAAAGGTGGGTATATCACAGCTCAAGGGGAAGTGGGTAATCAGAAAGTGAAGTTTGACACGGTAAACTACATTCAACAACTTCAAAATAACTTGCTTTCTATTTCCCAAATATCTGATAAAGGCTTTAAAGTAGTATTTGATAACAAGAAGTGCTATATCCTGAAAAAAGGACTATATGATCCCGGAGGACCAAGTATTAATGTCTGCGTCAAGATATAATGACCTGTATGTCTTGGACCTATTAAAGGCCTCCACAACGGATCGTGAAATTCAGTGCTTCTTGAAAAAGCTATTGAGAAGGATTCCATCTCCTGGCATAGGAGAATGGGACACATTAATCCACGGAAGATGAATCACTTGATCCAGAATGATCTAGTGAGAAGGGTTAACGTCAAAAACTTCCAACTTTCGGATTTCTGTGTGGCATGCAAGAAGGGCAAACAGACGAAGAAGTCTCATAAGGAAAAGAAAGTTCATTCAATCAAACTTCCTCTTGAACTTCTTCACATGGATCTGTTTGGTCCAGTCAGTACATGAAGCATCGCAGGCGACTTGTATTGCTATGTAGTTACTGATGACTACTCAAGATTCTCTTGGGTGATGTTTTTGAAATCCAAATAAAAAACATTTGGGTCATTCAAAGAATTAGTAACTACATTGGAGTCCCTCTATAAGATGAAGGTTCATCAAGTGCGCTCAGACAACAGAACCAAGTTCAAAAATCAATGGATGGAGGCTTACTGCAAAGAAAAGGGAATTGTGCATCAGTTCACCTCTGCCTACACTTCTCAGATGAATGGCGTTGCTGAAAGGAAAAATCGCAGCTTGATAGAGACAGCACGGACAATGCTAGCAGACTCGAAACTGCCTATCCAATTCTGGAATGAGGCAGTTGCAAATGCATGTTACACATGGCAAGACATGTTATGAGTTACTACAGCGACGCAAACCAAATCTAGAGTATCTTGAATCATTTGGCGCCCCGTGCACCCTATTGAAGAAGACTCAGGAGGGCAAATTCTATGAAAAGGCTGATGAAGGTATATTTCTAGGATATACCATACTAAACAAGAGAGTTTACAACAACTCAAGGGGTCAAGTAGAAGTGTGGTGTAAGGTAGATGTTCAGAGATTCACCACACCACCTGCTGGAAAAGGACCCGCCTTCTTTTTCGACTATGATGGATTCTTCTAATCCTTCAACATCCCACTCTCCACTTCTGATGACGAGTTGGCACCCAAGATGATGTATGATGTGTTGAACCCATGGGCTCAAGATTCAACATCGTCTAGTTCACCAGGTAGTTTATCTAACAACTCAGGGGGAGTCCTTGAAGATAGTGACTCTTCCTCGTATGAAGAAGTTGTGGAGAATAATCCGTACAATCAGGAGGAATAGGTTCCTATTCTTGCAAGTCCTCAAGCATCTGATGTTGGTGCCTCTGAGCCTTCGAAACCTCAGACTCCTACTGCCTTAGATACTGAACCAAATGTTCATAATCTTGATACTGAGGTAGCTATTCCAACTTCTTCTGGATCACGCCTAAATGTCTATCATCCTTTGGATAATGTCATTAGCGATGTGAGGTCAGGAGTTCAGACTAGAAATCAGTTGTACTCAGCTGATTATGCCTCGGTAATGGAAAAAAGATACCTTCACGATGGTGCATATCATTGCTTTGTGTCTCTGTTTGAGCCAAAGTATGTTAGTGAAGCCCTGAATGATGAGGCATGGGTGAGTGCCATGCAAGAAGAACTTCTTCAGTTCAAGAAGTTAGGTGTATGGACTCTGGTGGATAGACCTAAAGGTGCTAAGGTCATTGGCACCAAAAGGGGCTTGAAATGCAAGAAATATGATCAAGGCGTGATCATCAGAAACAAGGCTCGACTTGTTGTTCAGGGATTTCGAAAAGTCGAGGGAATAAACTACAATGAAGTGTTTGCACCCGTGGCAAGAATGGAAGCAATCCGCATCTTCCTTGCCTATGCATCATACATGAAGATTAAAGTTTATCAACTGGATGTGAAAAATGCTTTCCTTCATGGTGAAATCCGAGAAACAGTGTACGTCAGTCAACCCGAGGGATTTGAGGATCCATATCATCGGGACAGAGTTTACAAACTCGACAAGGCTTTATACGGGCTTCATCAAGCTCCAACAGTCTGGTATGAGAAACTCTCAACTCACCTTGTGAAACATGGCTTTCGCAGAGGTGTAATTGACTGCACGCTATTCATCAAAGAAAAGGATGGAGATTTACTGCTAGTCCAATTTATGTAGATGACATAATATTCGGTTCCAAGAACAAAGATTTATGTAAAGAGTTTAAAGCAGTAATGAAGGCTGAGTTTGAAATGAGTACTATGGGAGAAATGATTTTTTTTCTCGGGTTACAGGTGGATCAAACACCAAAGGAATCTTTCTACAGAAGACCAAGTATGTAGGAGATAATCTCAGTCGGCTTGACATGGAGAATGCGTCCGCAGCCGGGACTCCACTTGCTACAAATCACGATGTAGCACCCGACGAGAATGGTGATTTGGTTGATGCCACCATGTACCGAGGAATGATTGGATCTCTCATGTACCTCAATGCCTCAAGGCCTGATATCATGTATGCCACATGTCTATGTTCAAGATATCATGCAAAGCCAAAAGTCAACCATCTGATAGGGGTCAAAAGGATTTTTCGTTATCTGAAGGGTACACCAACACTCGGGTTGTGGTATCCTCATGATGATGACTTTGAGCTTACGGCGTATAGTAACTCGGATTACGGAGGCTGCAAGATGAACTACAAGTCTACATCACCAGGATGTCAATTCTTTGGGAGAAGATTAGTGACCTGGCAGTGTAAGAAGCAGACCACGGTTTGGTTGTCAACCTGTGAAGCTGAATATGTTGATGCTGCAAGTTGTTGTTCACAAATCATATGGATTCAACAGCAGATGTGGGATTACGGTTTGAAATACTCTTCTACTCCTATTTTTGTTGATAACTCTGCTGCAATTGAAGTAACTAAAAATCCGGTCCAACATCCTAAGACCAAACACATCAGAATAAAATATCACTTTATACGTGACTGTTTTGAAAAGAATCTAATCAATGTGGTTAAAATAAACACTGATTTTCAACGCGTTGACCTCTATACAAAGGCTTTTGACAAACCACGTTTTCTGTACTTGTTAGAGGTTAATGGCGTTAAAATGAAAAGTGATGTAATTCTTGAAGATGACCATGTTTAGTCCAATGCGTATTGTAAAATTTTCATTTTTATTTTTCATTTTATTATGTATCTTAATTTATGTTTTGAATTAAATTGATGTTATTTTCTCGCCTATTAAAATCCTAAAACCGCTACTCGTTTACGGTTTTAGAATTTTAGGGGGAGAATAGGTTAATAGGTCTATGTCAACAACATTAAAAAAACGAGGGAGAAGGAGAGGCTAGCTGATAAAAATTAGATCGTATGTGTGATACCGATTAAATAACTTTGGAAAATGATAGTACACAGGAACAAATCAATTAGGACTTTAAAGTTTAAATTGAATAAGATGCCAAATTCAAAGTATAAGTTTGTGTAGTCTGAGCAATATAAAAGGAAAAATGATAGCAAAACTGGTTACTACTAAGGTAACACAAAGAAAGTAGACCTAGAGGTTGCTAGACCACATATGATATGTCGGTAGATTCAACACAATAGATGATTAGACCTTGTTGATGATCTCAAGATCAAACTAAGTTGTTCAATTGACTGTGGGTTCCCATCTTATCACTGGTTAACATAATCAACACAATTCCAATAAGGGGTGATGAGCAAATAAACGCCACAAATGTGTGCGGTTGACCATAAAAAAAGCAAAGCACGAAAAAATGGAAAATAAACGCAATCAAGCTAATAACTTATGTTTTTCGTGCGTTATGTGCAAAAGAAAAAAAATTGCTCTAACAAGAAGATAGGTTGCGTGCCTCTCTACTGTGCGATGGCACTGACCTGAGGAGAAGCATAACCTAGATATTCTAGAATTTATTGTTGTTTGCTGCCTCTCAGCTGTGCGATGGCACTAACCTGAGGCTTGGCTTCTCTCTGAAAGCTCTAAGAATAGTTTCTTCTTGTCAAATTACCCGTATACCTCTCAAAAATCTCCTGAGGAATGTTGATTACCACATAAGTGTGAGATCCACAAATGATGGTTGAAATAATTAAACCTCAAACTATCACCAATCTGTGTTGAAAGTCAATGTATGGTTTAAGAGGACAAGTATACTGACAATCATCGTGGCTACAATTCTTAAAAGTCCAAATCAGTGTGGGGATCTAAGAGTACCATTATGATTTCCTAAGTTTGCTAACGACTTTGGATGAAAAACAAGAATAGAGCATACTTGTTTAAAAGTATCATGTCTGAGGTGATCAAAAGTGTTTCAAGTTAAAAGGATCATGTCTGAGATGATCAAGTGCTTAAAACGTTTAATCAATATAGTAAAGGGTGTAAAATGTAAAATGGTCATAAAGTCAAAAACCATGTGTATGATTCATTCGCACGACTGGACCATGGGTATGGACCAGTCGTATGATTGGAGTATACGAATGTGCCCAATCGCACCATTAACCCACACGTATGGGACATACGTGCGATTGGACCATCAGCATGACTAAAATCACATGATTGGATGACTAAAATGTGCTAATCACATAGATGAAGGTGACCGAATGACACAGTTGCATGACTGAAGTTGACCGACTGTGCTAATCGCACGACTGATCTTCAGTCACACGAATCAACTTTGCGACTGGGCTCAGTCGCACGACTGAAGGAAACCCTAATATAAATAGAGGGGGAGTCGGTCATAGTTGTTCATCACTCCCAAATGGCCTCTACATCGCATGAATATACCGTTACTCTGCCAAATTTTCATTTGATCCTTCAAGACCATTGTTTGTTGTGTACTGACGATTTCTATTGACTATACAGGTATAATGCGGTGCAAACCATGAAAATGTCTATCGATTTAAGCCCAAAATCGACTGAATTGAACCTTAAAAGAAACCGTGACTTACATTGACAAATAAACTAATAAAACTAAGTCCATTGTGCAATTAATGGTTATAATGTGTTCTGTCGGTAAAATGCGAGTCTAATGATCCTAACCACCACGTCTAATATTAAAGTTTGCTCAAAAGTAGATTTTGAATTGAACAGTTAGTCTGTCATGCGAATGGACGATTTGAGGAACTTCAGTCGCACGACTGAGAGCAGCGAATGGCTAAACCACACGACTAAACCATGCGTATGAGTTCAGTCGCACGACTGGTATAAACGCATAAGATAGCATACGTATGAGCCTAGTCGCATGTTCAGTCGTACGTATGAGGTCATTCGCACGACTAGATCTCAGTCGCACATCTCATTTGCACGACTAGATCTCAGTCGCATAGTTGCATTCGCACAACAAAATAGAAAAATTTCAAGTTCAAATGATTCAGTTTATTACTCATTGACAGATACTAACGTTTATATTCTTTGTGTAACAGATGGCTAGTTGTTGGACTATGAGAACCAAGCACAACATCTGTGCTCATCTAGATCTGACTCAAGGAATGCTTCAGACTTTTCTCGCATTATCATCTTTCTAGGGAGATCAAGGATCTTCCTTGCCATCTCGACTCCGTGCACTCCATACCGCTCGATTCAGCAGGCCTTCTTGGAAGGCACAGTTGTTGACAGACCCTTAGAGCCCCATCGCATCAGGAGCTCGATATTTGGAGAGGCTATAGAGATCACCGAGGATGATCTTCGGACTGTTCTAGAGTTCCGAGAAGATGCTGACTGTCCCACTCGATTACACCCCCTTACTGTTCGAGGATGTTTCATGTGAGCTAAGTACTCTGGGCACATCAACGCAGGGGTGCTCAACAAGAGCAACCTGTGCCCCCAGTTCAAGTACCTCGCCCATGTGCTGCTGAAGTGTATTGCTTCTCGGAAAGGAGGGTTCGACGAGCTCTCAGATCAGATGCAGAACGCTTATGCAAGGTTGGTGCTGAACCACCCGTTCAGCTTCTCCAGGACGATCTTCACCTACCTGGTGGAGAACATTGAGGGGAAAGGGAAGGAGGGTTTCTGCATGTACCCACGATTCATGCAGATGATCATTGACCAGAAGCTCCCTTCGTTGCCAAAGGAGAAGGAGGATGTCGTGGTACTTGAGGTGATGGACCACACCACACTGGGTCGTATGAAGGTTTACAGGGGGAAGCAGGTTAAGCCCCCTGTGAGGAGATTGTTTGGGCATCTGGCCTAGGAGGATTACGTGGCGCCAGCGATGCGTAAATGGCATCACGCAGACAGTGATTCTGACGTTGAGCAACTTGTGCTCCCAGACGATGATTCAGACGACAATGATAGCAGTGATGGAGGAGATGCAGGGCCCACTTAATTTAGGGCCCCCACTACTGATATAGCATCTTGAGGATCCACCCAAGGGGGAACTGAGATTGTAGGGTTCCATCAGGACTTCCAACCTGATGAGGAGGAGGAGTCGGATGAGGAGTCGTTGACTCGAACGGTGGCAGCAAGGTGGTTGCCACCGAGCGAGGGCTTAGGGCGGTTGGTGAACGCCCAGGAGGGTCTGGGGATACTATGACTGATCCAACTTACACCCCAGATCAGCCCAGTATCCAAGGGGGAGCATCCACCTCGAAGGGATTGAGGAAGAAAAGGATGGCTCAGCCCCACGGGTTGAAGAAGATGAAGAGGAGGATGACCTTTATCACCACCACAACTACAGCCACCACTACCACCACTCCACCTACCATCACTACCACCACACCACCTACCACCACCTCTACCACCTCACACACCACTACCACACCCATTCCACCACCACCTTCATCTATACCACCCCTAATCTTCCCTCATCCACCACCACCTTCATCTATACCACCACCAATCTTCCCTCATCCACCACCACCTTCATCTATACCACCAAGAATCTTCCCTCATCCACCACCACCTTCATCTATACCACATCTAATCTTCCTTCATCCACCACCACCTTCATCTATATCACCCACAATCTTCACTACTACCACCACCACCACCACTAGCCACCCAGCACCACCATCATCTTTCCCTTCCTTTCCATCTGGATCACCTCTACCTCCTAGTGGGATAGAGGAACAACTCTCAGCACTGAACCGTATGGTGCTGAGGCTGTTAGCAGCCGATGACGAGAAGACTACCCAGATTCGTCAACTAGTAGATCTTACTGCTGCACAATCTCAGCAGATATCTCATCAGGCTCAGATGATCGAGCAGCAGGCACAGCAGATTGCTGCACAGAGCTCAGAGATGTCCCAACTCCAGGAGCAACATGTCCACTCTGCCAAAAGGATAGAGGAGTTGGAGACTACCAACAAAACCATCTTGCTGAGGCTCAAAGGATCTAAGGAGGAGCCACTTAAGATCAGAGAGCGAGATGGAGATGATGGTGATGATGATGACAGTGATGATGATGATAATGATGGTGATGATCATGGGGATGATACTAATGCTGGTGATGATCCTGATGATGATATTGATGATGATGATGATGGTACATCTGTTGCGGGTGCCACATCTGCAAGTGAACAGGGGATAAAGAGAGCTCAAGACCATGGTTCCTCCACATCTGCCCCGTCACCAGAAGAGCACATGATACAAGACAAGAGTAATACTTAGTTGTTTATGTTATTTAAATCATATGTATTTGAATCTTGTATCAAATTAATGAAATGAATGTTTATATTTAATGTTGATGTTTCTGTTTTAATTATTAACTAATGATTGATGTGCTATATGTCTAAATCAAGCAGATCCAAATTTTCAAAGAGACGAATATGATGTTGCTCCCCTCCAACAGATCAAGACTCAACTCATGATGATACTTGATCTGCAGGGAATAGTCAGGAGATCGGTGATGTACACTCCTAAAGAAGGAGAGATAATTCACAATCTCACCGATGAGCAAATTGTTGAAATGTTCCGACTCAATGCTGATGAGATCATGAAAGATGCACCAACAGTCCATGTGGAAAGTGATGACGAGCTCCACGACGTTGATGAGATCGAGATTGAAGATGTCACTGACCAGCATTATCCAGAGTACACTGGCATTGAGGGTAATGTCATTCCCAATCTGGGAGACAATCTTGTCAGTGAAATCTTTGAGACTCTGGATAAATTGGAACAAGAGTCTGACAAAAATGAAGATAAGGCCATGCCTTGGAAGCTGAAGTCAATATCAGAAAGGCCGAGTAGGCTGGATGCTTTGATGAAATAAGAGCCCAACGCAGTGCGTCAAAGTCAAGTGTCTACACCAAGCTGTACAAAGTGAAGAAACATCACAAGGTGTCGGGCAAAATCATCGCGTGGGCACATTTTGAAGATCTCAACGTTTATGCAGTTAAACGTGAGAAAGGGATTGAGTACTTCAGGTTCCCACAAGACCTGAAGACTCTTCCTGGAGTTGAGCTTAACCAGTTAGCAAAGTTGAAATTGCTATACGCTGACCCACGCAAAATGTCAGGCTGGTTTGAAGCAGCTCTAAAGAGAGAGTACCACACCAGATGGGTCAACTTCAAACCTCAATAACCAACGAGGTATATCAGACGGTCTGAGGTTGATGCCATAACTGGAAAAATGAAAATAGTGCTGAAGTGGAGTCCTCCATGCACAATGTCTAAGATCCTCTACAGCAAATGCCACAGGACTTCACTCCACACTTCAAATGGTGGTACTATGATTGGAGGACAGGAGAGGCAGTCATAGTTTTGAACAAGGATGGTATAATCGAAACCATCAGGGTGTTTGACCCGATGTGGCTTACAAACTTGTTTGTTGATGATGTCTACACATTATACAAGTGGCCACTGTTCTATGACTCTCAAGATATTGTACAAGCTCTATAATTTCAGAATGTGATACGACTCTGTTGTGCTTTTAAGATACACACATGAGTCAAAAGAGAAGAGAAGTACAAAAAGTTTGAGGAACTAAATAAAGATGTAAGACATTAGATGAATCTAGATCCAAGGGGGAGTTTGTTGATACATGTGTACCTTGATTCTGATCTTAATGTAATATGTCTGTATTGTCTTACACATATGTAATAGTTGGGTACTTAATGAAATACAAATATTTGGTTGTGTTTATTATGTTTAATATTTCATTAATGAGTTGTTTAACGCTTATCGATTTGATTATATAGGTTTGTGTTTGTTTGAACTAATATAAATAATATAATGATAATGAATACATTCAAACTTAGTAATATGAAGTTATCATGCGAATGGCCCATGCTAATGGACTATACGCATGAACAACTTCATGCGAATGACTCAGCCGTATGACTGAACCAGGAGAGTGGATCAGTCGTATGATTGTAACATGAGATTGGCTCAGTTGCACTATTGAACACTCAGTCGTGTGAATGGATCAACCGCATGGCTCAATCGCACGACTGAACTATGCTAATGGTTCAGTTGCCCGAATGAGCAACCCTAACCTATAAATACCACCTAATTTGTGGAAAAATGAGCATTGAATACACTTCGACTCCAGACGCACCCTAGCCGTCCAAAGACCTCTAAGAACCTATTCTAAGTTCATAGATCACAGTAGATCGATTCTTAATCGATTCTTATTGTTTAGATTCAATACATAATTGTTTCTACGTGCGTTCTCACTGATTGGATCGCAAATCAAATAGGATTCCGCACTATTTGATTCGGTATACACGTTAATCGGTTAGTATTTCGTTCAATACATGATCCTAACATCTGGCAAATCGATTAGCCATCTGTACATGAATATAATCAAGTTAGATTTGAAACAAAATTACAGATATGAGAATATGAACAGTTTTAATGGTGACAATGAATCAAACAATTCAATATAGATGATTATGACATTCTTTACCTTCAAAACAATTATCTAAGATCCAGATTATGTGTTTGTTTGATGTTTTGATTCAGTAATTTTGAATATTTCTGAAAGGAGGAAAAGGTTTGTTATGCGTTTTTCTAGCTCTGAAAAGTGCTCTAAAAAGTGAATAATGAATATTTAAGTCAAAAACATTATTTATACTCACTCGAACACATTAAATTCATTTAGTTAATAAAGTGGGACCCTCTATCCTTATTATCAAATTTACTGTATCCGCAGTTCTTAGTTCTTCCATAGATCATCTATGGAGTCCGTAGTTCATCTACGGATGACTTAGAATTAAAAACTAATTTTTTGATGAAGTATAATTTAAATTTTCATAGGTTACCAATCTATGAAATTAGATTATACTTATAAAATATGAACTCATCCGTAGTTTACCAATCTACGTACAGTCATATTTTATTAAGTTTCCCACTGTAGCTTCTGCTGATGCGTAAAATGCAATGAAGCTTCTGATGATGCGTAAAATGCACTATAGCTTCTGTTGATGCGTAAAATGCATTGTAGCTTATGCAGATGCATAAAATGCAATGTAGCTTGTACTCATGCTAAAAATGAAAAGATTGAAACTTATTTGATTGTACGGTTCTAATCAACTTATAGGTTACCATATATTGCTATTCGACCTTCTTAACTATGTTTTCATGACAATTGTGCACAAGAAGGTTTAAATTTTGAAAAAACTTCATGTATCCTGCAGTCAAGTTAGTGCTCAATCTCTAATTCCTTCTTTGATTTTTGATCAAAATTCAGATTTTATCTTTTAATGCATTAACTACTACCCCTAAATTTGTGATTAATGATAAGATGTTGCATTCCTCATAAATTTATGTAGAAGAATAGCATGAAAGGCATATGACTGTCCAAAGGTTATAAAACAAACTAAACTAAAAGAAATGAAACAAGATAAAAGAGTTATTATGTAGATGCATATAAGCATATGTAATGGGATCATACTATGACACTAAGCTTCTTCCTATTTGATTTGTTAGATGAGGTGTCTTCTGATGCTAGTCTTGATTGCAAGTATGGTTGACCACTTAAATTCAAACAAGAGTATTGTATCAACTAGGCATGTTGTTTATCATGTTTTAATGCTTATTAGAGAATAACTGTTATGTGCTCCACATTTTAATTCACATTAGAGTTTTTCCTCCGCTTTGTGAGTCAATTCATCACTTTTTCACGCTTAGAAACTATGTACATTAAGGTATAAATTCTATCTTGAGACAAATTTGATGTCTCATTAATACTTTGTTGCTAAAGCTCTTTAGATAAAGTACAACTGACCATAATTGATTCTTTTGAGAGCTTAGATATGATCATCATTAGGTCACCAGGTCTTTACTTGCATAAAACAGAGGTGCCTTCAACCCAGGTCTTTGTTTACACAAAAAAGAGGAATGATGAGGATCATAATCTATATACTAGTTGGTTACAGAGGTATACCAAGGTGTTCATAAACCTAGGTCTTTGTTACACAAAATAGAGAGAATATGATTTGCAAAGATAGAAGTTATAAAGTTTTTTACATAGTGTTCTTAGGTGAGTGAGTTGGTCACATCAGGATAAGACTTACTTGCTTGATCCTCAAAATGGAGTTTCCCATAGATAGTCACCTTTTCATTATGTTAAGCATGATCTTAGTGTAGTTTCCACTCAAGATGAACCTACTCACATATCAAAGTACTTTTGATCTGATTTGATTTAAGTTAATTACTCATAAAGTAAGCAAAGGCATGGTGTACTATCATTTCCCAACATATGTCACGCTAAATTAAAAGACACAATACTGAAAGACAATATTTTTGTATTTTTCTATGTTTTTCTTAATGTTTTTGGGTTTTTATAAGTTATTATTTACAAGGACAGTCACATGCTTTTCTTGGTTGATGATGATTAATCTATGTTAATCATACCCAAAGACTCAATGAAAAAATTAAATATAATTTAATCAAAGGCTTTAATGAATAAATCAGCAAGCTGATTAGTTGTATCCATTTTGACTAACTTGATTAAACCTTTTTCTAAGCAATATCTCAGAAAGTGGTATCTGATTTCAATATGCTTTGTTTTACTATGTTGAACTGCATTAGCAGTGATAAACATAGCAACTGAATTATCAATATGAATTGTAGTTTGAAGAAAAGTGTAACCATAATCAAGCAATTGCTTTTGCAACCAATGGACTTGAGAGCAACCAGCGGAAGCAGCTATGTACTCAGCCTCAACTGTGGATACAGATACATTTGTTTGCTTCTTGCATTGCCATGAAACAAGTCTTGGTCCTAAAAATTGACATCCACTATTTGTGAATTTTCTGTTGTTATTGCAAACTCCAAAGTCACTATCTGAATATGAGTAAAGAGTAAAGTCACCATCCTTTGGATACCAAAGTCCAAGGGTAGGTTTCCTTATCAGATATCTGAAAATTCCCTTGACATCATTTAGATGAGACTCTTTTGGATTTGATTGGTATCTAGCATAAACAGACACAACAAACAATATGTCAGGTCTGCTAGCAGTTAAATACATAAGAGATCCTATCATGGATCTATACAATCTTTGATCAATGGATTTTCTTGTAGGATCTGGTATAATCTTGTCAATTGTTGAAGTAGGTGTTTTGCATGAAGATGCATAATCAAGATTATACTTCTCCAATATTTGATGAATATACTTCTCTTGATTGATGAAGATGCCATCTGTTTTCTAATGAACTTGGGGACCAAGAAAGAAGGTTAATTCTCTCATTGAACTTATTTGAAACTCAGATTTCATCAAATCTTCAAAGCTTATTGTGTATCCATTTTATGAACATGAACAATGAGCATGGATCTTAGGATTCATATTGATAATAACAAAACTGGATGATTCGATGCTAAAATATAAGAATGATGAAGAAAAAAGTGTTTATTGCTTGATGTTTATTGATTCGATGTTGAAATCATCATCCATGAAGGATGATGATATGATGTTGTAGGTGATGGAACTAATTCCCACATATTTTGTGGAGAACCATTCACCCTTTACAATGATGATATATGTTAATATTTATACTAATCTAGCATTTACAATAATTACAAAATAAACCCTAGACTAATATTTTTTTTGCTTTTGTTCTTGAAGTCTTCAACTTCAATAATATTGGAAATCTTCAATTTCCTCAAAGGTAGAATACCCAACAATACTCCCCCTAAATTGTAGATTTCCAATGTGAAATAAAGCTTGATCTTGTTTTTGTTGAATAGTTGTTCAAAGCCAAGAATTTTGTTGTTGATACGGAAGCGAGGTCTTCAAAACTTTGGTACAACTATATTTTTTAACTCGGTGTGATATTGTTTTTGTTTGATGAGAGCCCGAATACGAACTCTGATTTTGTTTTGTTGATCATAAGCCCAATCTTCAACACTTGAGCCCAAGTCCAACTATTGTTTTTTTTTGTTTAATGATGAAGTCCAAGTAACAAACCCAATTTTGTTAATAAGCCCATACTCCATGAAATCATTCACAATCCTAATTTTGCAAACCCTAATTCGGTCGAGAAAGGCCACCTACGGCATCCCTTTGAATTTGCAAAGGCTACCTATGGCATCCTCTTCCATTCGATCCAAGCTACCTACTCGACAGCCTCCAAACTTGGATTTCTTGCATGGTTTGCATCGGATCTTGTATTGTAGAATTGATTGTTGAATTGTTGATGAAATTGCTATTGTAGCATTGTGTTGTTGAATCCAAATCATTGGATTTCTCATGAAGAACACACTAACTTTTTCTTCAAGTTTTCTTCAGATCTTCAATAATTTTAGCAACCTAACCATGAAATCTCATCAAAATCAATATGAATCCATCAACTCTTGTTGTGATACCAATTGTGTGTTCCTTTATGAATGGGAACAATGAGCATGGATATTAGGTTTCATATTGATAATAACAAAACTTGATGATTCGATGCTAAAATATAATAATGATGAACAAAAAAATGTTTATTGCTTGATGTTTATTGATTTGATGTTGAAATCATCATCCATGAAGGATGATGATATGATGTTGTAAGTGATGGAACTAATTCCCACATATTTTGTGGAGAACCGTTCACCTTTTACAATGATGATATATATTAATATTTATACTAATCTAGCATTTATAATATTTACAAAATAAACCCTAGACTAATATTTTTATTGCTTTTGTTCTTCAAGTCTTCAACTTCAATAATATTGGAAATCTTCAATTTCTTCAATAACACAACAACTGTTTTTATAACTAATAATCCAGTTCAACACTCAAAAACAAAACATATTAAGATTAGATATCGTTTTTTGAGAGATTGTGCTGAGAAAGGTTTAATCAAATTGATTCAAGTATCAATTGAAAATCAATTAGGTGATTTGTTTACTAAGGCATTTGAACCTGGTAAGTTTGAATTCCTAGTTCAGTCAATTGGCATGATTAATCTTGAGTAAAACCATGAAAAACATCCAAAGCAATTAAAAACATCAGAAAACCACAAAAAGAAATCAAATTTGATGAAGAAAAGAATCTTGGGAAATGATATAATTATAGTCATTATATCATTCACTGTGCTTAATTTCAAAATTGCAAGACTGTCATGGCTTACCAGATATGTTGGTAGGCTCAACTTGGAAGAGAAGATACATGCAGGGATAAATTAAAATCTTATTTAATAGTGAAATACTTATCACAGAGTACAGGTATGTATTGGCTTATCTGAGTGCATGTGTGTGTAGTAACCTAAACACACCAGGTAATGATACTTTATGAATCTCTTTCACCTACATCTGTTTCATCTTTGTATGCTGAGCAAAGACCTGATGAAACATGCACATAGTGTAGATGTCCTGATCCAAAAGATCCCCAATGAGGAACATATCCAAATTGGATGAATCTACAAAATCAATACACTCCAAATGAATGAACAAAAGAATCCCAACATGGATCACCTTCCAAAGTGAAGTGAAAAGAATCCCAATGTGGATCATCATGAACAGGATCAAAGTAAAAGAATCCCAATGAGGATTAGTGAAATTGAGTTATCATAACTTAAGTAACCTGGTAAGAAAAGTTGTGAAAAAGTTCTACCATGCATTGTATAAGGATGGTTGATCATTCCATGCTTGTGTGTGAGGTACACATTGAATAATTAATTCAACCAAGAACATGATAAAATTCATTAGCATCAAAATATCAACCTGGTATGAGTTTAAGAGGACAAACATACCTTCAATCATCAAGTTCATATTCATGTCCATTTAATCATAAAGGATGCAGATGTGTAATGTAAGACTGGTATGATCCGAACAAAAGATATAATTCTCTTCATCATTAATAGTCAAAATAAAAATACAATAAAGTTTTTAAATCTTTAAAGTTTCTATCCAACTCTGGATATAAACTTTAGGGGGAGTAATTTAAAACCTTGACTAAGTCTATATTTTTGGTTACTAGCTTAAATTACTTTCAAAACAAATCAAAAAGAATTTGGGTGTTGTTGTAAAATGTTACACAATTGTATCTCAGCTTATGCAGATTATTGGAAACTTGAAAAATCCAAGATCAGTCAAAATTGGGAAACTTTTATCACGTGTGACATACAAGTCAATCCAAGCAAGAATTGACAACATCAACAGTCAACTTCATAAGAAAAATCAATCAAGGACAGTACTTCATAATATGAAAAGCCAAATCAGACACATTATCTTTGATTAAGTTCAAAGCTAATGGAGGTAAGTGCATTGGTTAATGCAGGTGAAGGTAACCCATGCAAATAACCAATGCAAGTATCTCATTAAATTCAAAGTGAAGAAGTAAATGTGAATTTTACTCTACCGCATTTGATACAGTGAGCAAATGCTGATTAAAATAGAACAGCCACATTTGCTACAGTAGTCAAATGTTGGGGGAACTCTTTCATTCGCATTTGCTATAGTACACCAATGCTGATGAACATCTCTTTTTCGCATTTGCTACAGTGCAATGCTGACCAAATGCTGATGGACTTTGATCATTCGCATTTGCTCTAGTGCTCAATGCTGATGAAGTTTACTCTTCCGCATTGAACATAGTTAACAAATGCGGATGACAGAAAATGAGAAGTAATAAAACCTCCGCATTTGCTACAGTGTCTAAATACGGATGTCTTAAAATCACAAGTTCAACCCTTCCGCATTTTCAACAGTGAATGAATACGGATAGACAAAGTTCAAATTTTGTCTTCCGCATTTGCTCCAGTTTAGAAAATGCGGATGACCAAAAGACAAAAAAATTTCACTTCCGAATTTGCTATAGTTAACAAATGCGGATGACCAAAAGACAAAATTTATGTCTTCCGCATTTGCTACAGTGGTGACTGCATTTGCTCGAAAAACTTGTAAAATCTTGTAAAAGCCATTATTTGACTATTTAAAGGAATTTAAACGGGTCATTTAATACTTTTCAATTTTAAGAGACTTTATAGTGAGACGAGCGCAAATACA
>BJCM01211448.1:0-11411 GCA_018326385.1 Flaveria bidentis
GTTTTTGACTGGTTGATCCAAAAATGATATCATCCACATACACTTGCACACAAAGGAGATCAGATGCATACTTCTTTATGAATAAAGTAGGATCAATCTTCCCTCATGTATATCCATGTTGGATTAAATGCTAGCACAATGTCTCATACCAGATTCTTGGGGCTTGATGTAGACCATATAGCGCTTTGCTGAGCTTGTATACACGATAAAGAAATTCAACATCTTCAAAACCTTGAGGTTGCTTAACATACACATCATCGGTGATTGGTCCATACAAAAAATGCACCTTTAACGTCCATTTGAAACACTTAGAATTTCATATAAGAAGTATATGCCAGAAAGACATGAATTGCTTCTAGTCTTGCAACTGGAGCAAACACTTTATCATAATCTATTCCTTCCTCCTGAATGTAACCTTGAGCTACTAATCGTGCTTTGTTTTGAATAATTATTCCTCTGTCATCTGATTTGTTTCTGAATAACCAATTTGTGCTAATAACATTCTCTTATTCAGGTAAATCCACTAGTGTCCACACATCCTGTTTTCAGAATTGTAGTAATTCCTCTTGCATTGCTTGAATCCAACTATTGTCATTTAATGCTTTAGTAATGTTTTTAGGGAAAATTTGAGAAAGAAAACATGAGTACAAGCAAAGATTTGATTGTTTTGAGTTTATCGTTGTCCTTTCATTCAAAGGACCAATAATCTGAGAGATGGGATGTTTCCTATGAATACAAGTTGTTGGAATCTTGTCTTGTTAAACATTAACATCCAGATTGGTTTGGTTCAGGTCGGAGAGCAGGTGCAACAGAGTTGAAAAATATGGAATGAAATTTGGAACGTGAGTTGATGAATTGACAAAGTAATCAAGCTTTTCATTAATATCTATATTTTCAGATACAGATGAAGTTCCAGACTTAGGATAGTTAATTTCTAGTCCATCATTAGGAATAAGTTGAGAAACATCAGAATTTTCAAGAACTTTTTAATGCTCAGGATTTTGTTGATCATGATTCTCTATAGTGAATAGAGGATCTCTCGCAAATGAGAAAAACGGATAGTCTGGACTTGTATCATCCATATCATCATAATCAGAATCTTCACTAAAGGTTCTAAGATCTCCTGCTTGTTTCTAGTTGACACAAGAAGATTCAAACAGATTAAAACTAAATGAGTTTGTTAATGAGTTTAAATCAAATAACCACTTTGGACCATTTGCAATCGATGGAAGGAATTTTCAAGGAATTTAACATTAAACGTTTCAATGATAACATTCGTCTTAGAGTTATAAACTCTATACGCTTTCGAAGCACACAAATATCCAAGAAAGAATCCATCATCAGACTTTGAATCAAATTTGTCTAGATGGTCATTTGAAATTAAAATCAAAACATGACATCCAAAAGATTTAAGAAAATCTATGTTGGGTTTCTTGCCAAACATTAACTCATAAGGAGTTTTATGTTTGTCTTTAACCAACAGAGTATAATTTTGAATGAAACAGGCAGTTGATATGGCTTCATCCTAGAAAGTGATAGGAATCATTGCATCAGCTAACATTGCACGAGCTGCTTTAATCAATGTTATGTTCTTCCTTTCTGCAACTCCGTTTTGTTGTGGAGTTTGAGGAGCACTGAACTGATGAGCTATTCCTTTTTCTGCACAAAAACTGTCGAACTTAGCTTTTTAAAATTCGGTTCCATTATCACTTATATTTTTTTGACTTTTTCATCGATTTGATTTTCTACTTTAGTGATAAACTCCTTTAAAAATTCAGTTGTTTCAGATTTTACATGTAAAAAGAAAACCCAAGAAAATCATGTATAATCATCAATGATTGAAATTCAATTGTTCATAGAAGTTGACTTTATCAAAACTTATTATTCCATTCGATACCATTCCTTCACCGGTTATTTTTCAACCTGATCTCCACCAAACGCTACATGAGTACCATATTTTAGCTTAAAATCTTGAAGCAAGGCTTGATTTTCCTATCATATGTCGGCTACACCCACTATCAACATACCATGTATTTACTGGTCTCCGTGGGCATACCTACATTCAAAGATGTTTAAGATGAGTTAGTAACCCAAGCTGAAATGATCTTGGGCTTTCCAAATTTATCTACGATGGTATACTATTTGAAATGGAGTTTGTTTACGTCAGGTTTCCTTTGAAATTTATGATTTTCAAATTCTCTTTGGAAAACAATTTGATTGTTTTTTCCTTGTTTTGTTTTCAAAACATTAAATCTGTTTTCAAGATCATCCTCAAGAAATTTTGAACCATTTTTGAAACATTAGAAATGTTTTTCTTATTATATGTTTCAATATTCGTTCTCACTAAGCGTGGAACGAAATGTCCTTGATTATACTATTGTGATCTGACATTATACTGATTATCATAATTTGAATCTATTCTTCTGAATGATCTCAAACCCAAAGAAGGTGTTTTTGACAGATTTTGAAATCCATAATAATGATTGCTTTGGAACTTTGGATTAACATATCCTTGATTATCAAAATCCTTTCTAGGTGAATTCTTCCTAAAGAAACAGTCCTCTGTATTATGATTCCTTTCACATACCAGTCAGTTATGTTGTGATTTGTCATATCACATATGTGACAGTATTTGTGAAAATAACACTCTGATGTGTTATGAGTCTACATGTCATATATATCACAGTATTTTTATGGCTTTTTAAACAACATTTGCTTAACCATAGATGTAGAGGCCACATTAGATCCTTGTCTAGATTTAGGATTAGACTGGTTAAGCTTTTGTTTTTGCTGTGTGATTTTGGTCTTTTGAATTTTAGGATTTTGCTTTTGAACACTCTTATAATTCTTTAACTCCTTATATACAAATCTATTTTGAACAACAGAAGACTTTGGACCTGAACCTGTTTTCAAATCAGAGTTAGATTTGATCTTAGTTTTTGAAGTTGTTTCAGATATTGTGTTCATGTTAAAAGTTACTGCTGACACAAACTTCACAGGTTTAATTTGAGTTGATTTATTGATTGGTTCAGCCTGTTTAGTTTTCGAAGATGTTTTTCTTCTTCTTTGATTTGTTGATAACTTCTTAATGCTTTGAGTTTTAATTGAACCTTAAGAAGATTATTTTTCACAATCTTTGTTTTGAGTTATTTCATTTGAGCTTGAATCATTAGAACATGAAGTGTCTGATTTCTCTTCTTGATATTTTCCTTTCATTTTGATCTTGATCTTATTAGCTTTTTCATTCTCTTGATCAATTTGACACTTCTCTAATACACATTCACTTTTTGGAACAAATAGTTGTTTATTCTTTAGACGAGGTTCATAAGATTTTACTTAAACTTGATTGTCGTTCTTAATCTTTTCTGAATCTTTCTCCTAGAATATTTGAATGTTTAGTTTTTCAATTTCACTTTCAATAGTTTCTTGACCACTCTTTTTCTTCTCTTGAAATTCTTTTAGCTTAGCTTTATTTCTCGAGAATGGTCGTAAGTATTGAAGTTTTTTTGGTAAAGTATTAGAGATAGATTCATGCATAGGTTCATGTGTAAAACCTAATCCTATTTTATCTTTATCCTTTCTTCCATTTACCAGTTGCTCAACTATAGTCTTTGAGCTTTTTACTTTGGCTAAATCAATTTGAGTTGCAACATGTGCCAATTTTTCTTGTTCGAGTGTTTTTGTCATTTCTTCAAAATGTTTCTTAACAAATTCAAGTTCTTTTAGAGTTTTGTTCCAACTTGTTTGAAGTGACATGATTTTATCATCAACAACTTTATGATCATCTTTCACTTTTCTGTGCATTGATTCTTCTTGCTTCATTTTATCACATATTTTGAATGAGTATGTTCTATAATGTTCAACTTGTTCAAACATGTTTTAGTGCACAATTTTTCTCTTACTTCAATTGGAATTTCAAAAAATGAACTTGAAGACTTAGTGTTAGATGTAGAGTTTACAACCTTTGGTTATTCAGACTTTGCCATGAGTGCAATTTCTTTTGTGTCCTCCTTTGGATCAGATTTGTCACTTCGATCATAGTCTATCTCATTCTCTGATTCATCATATTTTAAATCATTGTTTTTAGACCACCCTTCATTCATTTAAGAAATTAATGCTAATCCTAAAGTAAGATCAACTGTAAATTGTTCGGCATATGCACTCCATTCATAACCATCCTTTATGCTTACAACTAGTGCTTTCTTCGATTCTTCAGTTGTCTTTTGATCATCTTTTAATTCTGCATAGACAAACTTTGATATGGTTTTTGAAAAGTATTTTGAGTCTGATGTTGATGTCTTTGATTATTAGAATTGATTTGGCCATTTCCACTTTAAGTTTTTGGAGCTTTACATTCTGTAGAAAAATGACCATAATTGTTGCAATTGAAACATCTTAATTTTGAGTTGTCAAATCCAACTGTTTTGTTGGCACTAGGCTTGTAGTTCCTGTTGACATATGAGTGCTTTTGTGTTCTGTAAGCAATAATCACCATTTGCCAATTTAGCTCCATTTCTTCTACGTCATCAGGATCCATCTCGAACAAATCCTGCAAGATCAAATCAACTTGAGTTAGATGACTACCCTGACAGGCTTGAAAGCTTGCCATAAAAGCTGTAAATGCAGTTTTGGACTCTTCATCCTGTAACAGGATATTTATAACATCTTTAACTTTGCTAGGATTAGCAGAGTTAGAAGATGGAGTCTCATTATGTGTTTTAGGCATTATAGGTTTTAGAGGAGACTGTGTTTGTGGCTGAGTTGAATAGACTGGGTTACTAGTGAAAATTCTAGCTCCTATAAACAGATCACCCTCATCTACAAGAGTAGCATCATCTTTGGCAAGATCACCCTTTACAGTATTTGCTGAAGAAGCAACATACTTGTATTGAGATGTTGATCCTGATGCTGATCAGTCATTATTTCTTAAACTCTCATTAATTTCCACAGATTCAATCTTAGTAATGAGAAATTCAAGATCCATAGAAAACTTTATTTTGTGCTTTAAACAGGGTTATAGTTTGTTTCCATGATGATGGAAGTGCATTCAGAAGTCTGTCATTTAGGTCTTTAAGATCATTTTTAATTCCTAAGGTTGACATTTCAGTTGTAAGTTGCACATATCTATTCATCATCTAGTTTATAGTTTCTCTTGATATATGCTCAAAAAATTCAAGTTGCCTCTTTAACTTCTGTCTTTTGAGATCTTGTATCTTTTTTCCTCCTTCATAGATAACTTTTAGTGCTTTATACATGGTATAACCAGTTTGATAGTTCTCTAGTCTTGAAAGTACCTCCAAACGTAACCCTTTGCACATAAGAGAATATGTTTTAACATAATTCTTCACCTTCTTTAAATCATCACCATGTAAGCCATCTTCATGATATGGCTCTTGAGTATCTTTAGTGTATACAAATCCTTTATAGGGACCATTAGAAGTGACTGGGATTAGAGGTCCTTTCTCAATTGACTTCCACAGATCAGTATCAGTTAAGTTCAAATGATGTTTTAGCCTGAGTGACCAATTTTTGAAGTCAACTCAATTCTTCAGCTTTGGTACTATATTCTCTGAATCTTCAGACTTAACCATGATTAAGTTTTGAATTTAAGAAAATATACTATTTTTGATGTTTTTAGATTTAAAATGAAATTATTTTTGGATTTTAGATTTTCGAAAAATTTCTAAGTGTTGAGTGAAAATTCTGAATTAGATGCGCCTGAACAATAGTGAAACGTCTAAACAATAGTGAAACGCCCAACTTGACATAGAAATGCTAAGGAATTGCCTTAGTGAACTTATGAAGTTTCCAAGTGTAGAAACGCCTGAATAGTATAATAACGCCTAAACAGTTCCCAAATGCCCAAACAGTGTTGAAGCGTCTAAAAACAATTCAAAAGTGCTTGAATAGTTCCAAAGCGCCTGGGACTTAGTTTTCTGAAAAACGTTTGAACAGTGCTGAAACATCCACACAGTGTCAAAATACCACTCTCAAACGGCTAAATAGTGTTAAAGCGTCTTAACAGTGTTCATGCGCCTAAACACATAGGTGAATTTTCAGATGATTTCAACACCTCAAATGCCTAATTCATCTTCTTCGTAACAACCTGATCTTTACAAATTTTTCAAAATTTGATAAAACGATTTGAAACTCTTCAATCAAGTGACTAAAACACCAATAATCAATCCTTTAGCATCATTTCTTTCAATTAACAACAATTAGATTCTCAATTTTGCTGAATTAGTGTTCGACTTTTGAAGAATAGTTCGAACACAAATTTGTCAAATATTCAGATTTGAAGATGTTAATTCACTCCATTGTGATTCAAACCATGTTTCTAGTGATGAAACACAACTAAATCAACAGTTAATTGAACAATTGCGATCAAAACACACATTCAAGTGATTCAAAAGTTCTCAAGATTTGATTTTGAACTTCAAATCACTAAACCGATAGCTCTGATACTATTTGATAGGTTCAAATGGATCGATCTGTGTTGGTTATCAAGCAATTGAAAATTTAAATGAACAAAGTAATCAACACAAACAAATATCAGAAGAATTCATATAGTTTCAATTGATATTAGAAAGGATTACAATATGCAAAATGAGAAAACTAACAATAGTCTCAATGTCTATTAAAAGTGTCTTAACTGCACAAAAACAAGCAATAATATTTATACTAATAACAAGAAACAAAAGGAACATATATTTACATAATAAGTTCTATACTATGAAAAAAACTAATCTAAAGACTAAAATGCTAATCTTTCTAGGGTTCCAACAAAGAACCCATCAAGAAAAAGCAAAAAGATGACCCCAGAAGCCTTGCATCCATTGCTGAATTCTTAGATGAACATGAAAAAGCCAAAGGCCAACTGAAAAAGAAGTCGGAATTCATTGACCTTGAAGAAGGAGAGATAGAGGGTGGTTATGCGACTGATGAACCAATAGTTCATGAAAGCCTTGTGAAGAAGGAGTCATCAGTTTAGGAGATGATAGAGAAAGGTCAATCTGATGATCTGATGGTGAAAGCAATGTTTTTGATCAACCATGGGTATGACCCTGATGAGGTATTTAGGTTAACCTATGAATTAACGCAGAAGAAGAAAAATTAAACAAACTGTTGGACCCTACATATGTGACTGAGTATGAAAAGACTCTCTCACCCAAAGCACTAGTGTTCAAATCATTTTCAAAGGCAAAGCATACATCTACTCCTCAACCACTATATCCTGATCCCTATAGCATGACTGACAGGGAAAAGAAGGACTATCTATCTAGGCATGGATTTACAAGGAGAAATCTGAGCAACATGAAAACAAATTGTCTAAGGGCTGCCATCCTTAGATTGATTAATGAAAAGAAGGGATTTGAAGAAATTGGAAGAAGAGATTACCAGTAAAAAAACCAAGAACCAGAGTCTCAGCACAAGACATGCAGCTCACCCATAGAGATCATGACTCTTTGGCACCTGTTTTGCACAGATACCCTGAGTGGTTTGTAGAGCCTTCACAGCTGAAACTTCAAGAAGGGATCACCATTACAGAGATGATTAGAGGTGTGTCTAGTCCCCAGGGCAAGACTAATTAAAAGATTATTGCCTAGAAGTATGACAGTGACTAGAACATGTTTATGGTTAAAATAATTTAAGGATTAGTCCAATTCTTGATAGAGTACTTTGCTCTAGTGAAGTCCCTGGAAAACCATGATCTGAAAGAACTAGCTAATCTAGAGTTGATTAATCACAAGGCTGTTGGATTCTTTATGCCCAAGACACATAGAATATTGATGTGGTTAGTACGTTGCCAAGTCGGGTCATACCAAATAACAAGCTTAGCAAAAACCAATTAATATTTAATTGATGATATGATCATGCAATTAAATAAATACACCAATTTAGAAAATGGGTTTTCTAAATAAGTTGCATATGAGATTGTACAACTTATAGGGATATTTTGTTCATAGGTATTGTTTGTAATGTTATTTAAGTTAGTTAAATAACATCAAATAATAAAGGAGTGTATGAGTTATACAATTAAAAGGTTAATTATATAACCAAATTATTGTCTAGTTACTACAAAATGGGTGATTAAAATTGGGGGGGGGGGGGAACCCCTTTTGAACCACCTATTTCAGCCGCCCCTTTTGTTTAGGGGTCGGGGCATTTTGTGTTGGTAGAAGACACTCTTAACTAGAAAGACACTTATCTCTCTTTCTCTCACACAAATGCAAGAACCAAAAGAACACACTCTCTCCTTTTCTTGAAGAGACTCTCGGGTGGAAGGTGTTCTAGCAGCTTCTTCTTTGGTTTTTTGGTGTACAAATCCTAGAAAGAATGGTCTTTGGTTGATGCTTGTGGGCATGGAAGCTTGAGGACAACTTTCCTTGGTGTTTTGGCTGTTCAACAACATCATTCTCTTAATCGAAATCCTGTTTTTCAGCAGCCTTTGGAAGGTAGTTCCAAGGTTTGATTGTGGTTGTTATTTCTTGTTGATAGCTAGTCCATTCACATATATTTGATCCTATGCTCATGGGTTTGTTGTTGTTATGTTATTAGCCTTAATTTTCAGACTTCAAATCTTAAGATTAAGGTTTTATTCTGCTGCGTTTTCATGTTTAAATGGTTAAACTACTTTGATTATGGTCCAACAAACCCAATATTGGCATCTAGAGCTAGATATGTGGATGACTAGCTTCTTTTGTCCTTGTAAAATTGGTTTTATAGACTTTAACAACCTTTTAGGGGCTATTTTGTGGTGTTATAATGAATCCCCAACCTTTCAAGGTTATATCTTACATGATTGTGATTAAACCATGAAAGAAAAATATCAAATGGTTGATTGTGTTTGTTTGGACAAAAACCCTAAATTTTTGGTTTATGTTGGCTGAAAATTTAGGGTCAAATGGGGATTTATTTGGTTCTTGAATGTTGTATATGATGTTTCATATTGGTGCATAACCTAGCCTTGACCTTGTATTGATTTGGTTTTGAATGGATGTTTGTTTTGATTGATTTCATTCATAATGGGTTGTAAAATTATTCTTTTGTGCTTGTATTTGGATGTAATTTATTTATTCATTCAATGGTGATGTAATTGATAGATTAAGTGTGTTTTCTTTTATTAGAAAAAATTGTATTAGGATATAAATTTTGTAAAAGAAGATACATAAGTTGGAAGCACAAAGGGAAGCCACAAAGAGAAGGACTTGAAGCATTTGGATGCAACTTCAAGTGGGGGTCTTTGGAGATCTCATCTTTTGTGTTGTGTTAAACCCTTAGGAAAGACCAAATGACAACACTTGTGATGGCAAACAAGTGTTGTCAACATAGTGGCTATGGTTATGCACATGTGGTTGTTTCTTATGTGCTTGTTTGATTATCCATTTTATGTTGATTGTTTGTTATGTGTATATGCTTAACTATCTTAATAAATGATCATAACAAGCTGAATTTTAATGGTTATTAATCATTAATATGTTAATAAAAGTTATTAAAATAATTAATGATTTCAAATAAAAGAAGTTTTATTAAAAAGAACCGTAGGGTACCATGTATTTGAAAGCATGCGAATACAAGGTACATAGAGTTTTCATAACTAGAATTAATGAAAACTAAAATCCCTTTGGAAACAAGTTAAACACCATCCTTTTACATGACACACGAATCACTTGAAAACTATTTGTGGGATAAAAGTCACCTAACCACTTCTAGGGAACTTGTGTGTTTGAGGTGGGCTTAACATATTTGTGGGATAAAGGTCACCTAACCACTTGTATGTGTAAACTCACACGTGTGTGTAAGTAGGACGACTTGAATTGGAAACCATGTGTATAGGGTAACCGAAGCATGGCGTACAATGGTGTTGATGGGATTTTACATGCCGACTAAATATAAGATGTTTAACCGATCCCTGAAAGCTAGAAGTTGCAATAGGTTGCAATTGTCAAATGTTGACTACCTTGTTAATTTAAATAATAGGATAAAGGTCACCTAACCATCATTTAAATGTAACATTGGATTCTAGATTTTAATTATTAATTGTCTATGAGACATGATAAAGGGTATTAATAATTAAAATGTAATTTTTTAGAAATACTAATATGAACTTTGTAATTTTGTAGAAATAGCCGCAAACCATAATGCTACCACCCCAACCATTCGTACTCTATCACTGAGAACCATCTTAGAAAGGGATCGTCTTAACTATAATAATCTATAGACTGGTTTCGAAACTTGAGAATTGTTCTCAAGAAAGAGAAAAAGGCCTATGTCCTTGACGATCCCATCCTTGACCAACCCGACCCTGAGGATGTTGAGGCCTATGACGATTGGCTTCAATACACTGAGGATTCCATGCAAGTTTCCTGCCTCATGTCGGGAACTATGATTCCCAAACTCCAAAAAGGATTTGGAGCATCTTGGGGCATATAACATAATTACCCAGCTGAAGGAAATGTTCCTTCAACAAGCTAGGGTAGAGCGCTTCGAAACGGTTCGAGCGCTTCATGCATGTCGCATGGAAGAAACCCAATCGGTATCATCTTATGTACATAAGATGAAAAGCCACGTTGATCGCCTTGAGAGGCTTAATTGCCCCGTCTCAAAGGAGTTGGCCACGGATTTGAACCTTAATGGCCTAACTAAAAGGTTTGAGACGTTCATAATGAATTACAATATGAACGGGTGGGACAAGAGTATTTATGAGCTTCACGCAATGCTCAAAAAAGCCAAGGCATGGATGGGTAGAAAGGTTCTACTTGTTCTCTCGATCAATGAGGGAGGAAATAAGAAAAGGCCATTCCCCGATCCCAAGGCAAATATTGCCAAAGGAAAGGGAAACATCAAAGAAAGAGGAAAGGAAAGGCTAAAGCGGAACCTCCAAAGCCTAAGCTTGAGAAGCCTAAGGTAACGGAGAACGATCCATGCTTTGAGTGTGGTGAGATAGGACATCGAAAGGGCATTATCCAACCTATCTCAAAGAGTTGAGAAGCAAGAGGGATGCCGGGCAAACCTCAGGTACAACTTTCATAATTCATATTAGTTTAAATGTTATTTCTATAAACACATGGGTATTGGATACCAGATGGGGAACTCACATATGCAATTTGTTGCGGGAGTTCAAAAGAAATAAGCACTTCAAGAAGGGAGACACAAGTCTCTACATGGACAATGGAGCAAAAGTTGATGTCAAAGCCCATGGAGACAATATTTTGAAACTTTCAAATGGTTTGGAAGTTGTTCTTAAGAACATTTTGTATGCTCCTAGTTTGACTAGGAACATAATTTATGTTTCCCGTTTAAAACAATGTGGTTATGAATTAAAGTTTGTTAACAATGGTATTTATGTTTGTATGGATGATGTATTTTATTTCAAGGCTATGCCTTTTAATAGGATCTATGAATTGGTT
>BJCM01211450.1:0-11889 GCA_018326385.1 Flaveria bidentis
TCATTATTGACTAAGAACTATACACAACAACCTCAAACCTATATAGTAAGTTCATTATACTTTAACACACAATAATACTATGAAATATTAAACATTATAAACATCAACCACATATTATATTTCATTTAACCCATTCATTACATATGTGTAAGACATGAAAGACTTTTACATTAAGCACATAAACAAGGAACATATGTATCAACTACCTCCCCCTTGGACCTAGTTTACTCTATTGTCTAACATCCTTCATATGCTCTTCAAACTTCTTGTACTTCTCCTCTCTTGTGACTCCTGTGTGTTTTTCAAACGCAAAACAAAGCCGTATCACATTTTGGAACTGGAGGGCTTGTACAATATCATGCGTGTCATAGAACAGTTGCCACTTGTATAGAGTGTACATATCTTCAGTTGATAAGTTGGTAAGCCACATTGGGTCAAATACCCTGATAGTTTTCATTTTGCCTTCTCTGTTCATAACTATGACCGCTTCTCCTGTCCTCCAGTCATAATACCACCATTTGAAATGTGGAGTGAAGTCTAAGGCTTTTTCCGTAAGGGAATATTTGACATCATGCGTGGAGGACTCCACTTCAGCACTACTTTCGGCTTCCCATATATAGGGTCAACTTCAGATCTACGGATGTACCTCTTCAGTTGCTGATGTCTAAAGTTTACCCACCTGGTGTGGTATTCTTTCTTCAATCCAGCTTCAAACCAACCTGAGAACTTCCTTGGATTTGCATACAGCAGATCTTAGCACGGCAGTCGGTTGAGCTCAAAACCAGGAAAAGTCTTCAGATCATGAGGAAATCTGAAGTACTCGATCCCCTTCTCTCCTTTTACTACATAAAGATTTAAGTCCTCAAAATAGGCCTACACAATGATTTTTTCCGACACCTTCTGATGTTTCTTGACTTTGTAGAATTTGGTGTAGGCATTTTGCTTTGGAGTCGTGCACTAGGCTCTTATTTCAGCAAAACAAGTTTCCCATTCAGCCTTCTTGATATCAACATTTGCATCCGAGGCTTGGGCTTGGTTTTCATCCTTTTCTTTTACCTTCTCCATCTCATCCATCTTCTCAAATGCAGCACTGCTGAAAGTATCACCCAAGTTGGGTATCGCATTTCCCTCGTAGTCAGTGTACTCTGGATAATGTTCTGTTGTAACCTCCTCAATCTCAATCTTATCCACATTCTGCAGCTCCTTATCACTTAAAACATCAAGTTTTGGAGCATCTTTTACAATTTCATCCGAATTGAGTCGAAACATCTCAACTAGCTACTCGTTGGTCAGATCATGTATAATTTCTCCTTCTTCGAGAGTGTAGCTCACTGACCTTCGGACGATCCCTTGCAAATCAAGAATCATGGTGAATTGAGACTTGATTTGTTGAAGGAGAGCAACATCGTATTCATTCCGCTGTGGAGTTTTATCTGCTTGATTAGACATTAAGCATATCACACAAAATTCATTAGATAAAACATTTAAGCATAAATAAACATAATTGAACATTAATTACATTTGTGTAACATATCATTCAAGTACAAAAGTTTTAAATACATAAACGTCTAATAATTACTTTTGTCTTGCTCGCTTGATTCTTTTGCTGGAGGAGCAGAAGAAGAGGCTCCTCGATCTTGGCTATGTTTGGTACGCTTCTCTTGATCTTGAGGAGAGGTTGATGCAGTAGCATCACCTTCCTGATCATCATCATCTTCTCGATCTTTTCCACTCGGTCCACCCTCTCCAACCTCCTCCTCATAGTCATCTTCATCCTCTTCATCATCATCGTCATCATCATCATCATCGTCCTTCCTGATCATCATCATCTTCTCGATCTTCATCCTCTTCATCATCATCATCATCATCATCATCGGGGTGGCTTGGAGCCTGCTCGGATCCACCAGGAGCCTCACCTCCTTGACCATCACCATGGTCGTCATCATCGTCATTTGTATCATTAGTGGGTAGCACAATCGGCTCGACATCTGACTCGCTCTCATTATGACGCCACTTCTTGTGAGAAGGCACCATATAATCAGCACTTGCCAAGTGCCCGAACAGTCTCTTGACAAAGGGCTTCACCTGCTTCACCCTGTATACTTTCATCCAACCCAAGGTGGTATTATCTATCACCTCGAGTACCACGGCATCTTCTTTCTCCTTTGGCAAAGACGGAAGCTTCTCATCAATAATAAGTTGTAAGAACTGATGGTACATGTATAAACCCTCCTTACCTTTAGCCTTAAGGTTCTCTATCAAGTAAGAGAATATCATGTTAGAGAAGCTGAAAGGATGGTTCCACACTAGTGCAACGTATGCATTCTGGATTTGGTTAGATAAATCATCAAATCCTCCTCTCCTTGATGCTATGCACTTCAGAATGACATGGGCTAGGTACTTGAACTGGGGACACAGGTTGCTTTTGTTGAGCACAACTAAGTTGATGTCCCTAGTGTACTTCATCCGTAGACAACAGCCTATTACTATCAAAGGATGTAACTTGGTCGGGTGGGCATCATCATCACCTAAATCCAGTACCCGTCTTAGATCTGCTACAATAACTTCAATCTCTTGACCAAATATGGAGCTCCATCTACTATAAGGCACAACAGATCTGTCAACTGAAGCACCTTCCCAGAAGGCCTGCTGTAGAGACCGGTAGGGTGTACAAGAAGCAGAGATAGCTTTGTAGATCCTCAACCTCCTCAGAAAAGCAATAATTCCAGCAAACTTGGTAGCATTCCGAGTGGTAGCGTCAAGATGAGCATAAATGTTGTGCTTGGTGTTGATAGTCCACCTATCAGCCATGTTGATATAACAAAAGACAAATAAACATTAGATTTGTGCATAACAGAGGACAATTGAAATTAAACTATTTCGAGATCATTCTGGTTCAATGATGCGATTGAATCATACGATTGAGTTTAGTCGTGAGATTGAGCATGCGGTTGAGTTCAGTCGTGCGATTGAGCTTGCGACTGAACATAGTCGTGTGTTAGGCCATGCGGTTGAGTCAATCGTGTGACTGAACTTTACGCCTGGTTCATCAGCACGTCCATTCGTATAACTCTCTGTTCGACACTTTAAATTCTAATCATGGTCAAAACTTGATGTTAAACGTTGTGTTTTGGATCATTAGTCTCGCAACCACTCAAAAAAAGACCTAATGTTCTTAAATCAACGATTATGTCCATTTAGGTGGTTTATTTTGAAGAGTTTGTCTAAATTCTTGTTTTGAATGTTTTCGGCCATTAAGGCTTTATTATACGGGAAATTGAAGTCGATTTTGATCTCAGATTACCTGTAGACGCAAAAAGTAAACGTTAGAATCACAATCAAGATGCTAAATCAATCAAACAAAATTTGGGCGGAGTCTCGGTGCTCTCGTGCAACTAAGGGCGATTGAGGGGTGATGAGAACTTGCGACCGACTCCCTGCTATTTATACTAAGTTTACATTCAGTCGTGCCACTGGGCCCATTCGCATGCTTCATTCATGCGACTGGGGTTCAGTCGTGCGACTGGCTCATACAGCCTCATCCATTCGTCTGATTGGTCCATTCTGGTGATCCAATCACATGGAATGCTCCATGCTTATGATCTAATCATGCTACTAGTCCATACTTATGGTCCAGTCGTGCGATTAGTCCATACTTATTAGTTTGACCTTGTACACTTTCAAGCATACACGTGTAACTATTGATAAGACGTTATGACCGATGATCATCTCAGTCATGACCTTTTTAATTTGAAAAACTGTTTGATCACCTCAGACGTGATCCTTTTAATTTTTAACATTTTGGTCATGTCAGACGTGAGACCTTTTGAGTGAGTGATTCATAGATTACGACTAGTTTTAGAGTCCGACATCTATGTAACAAATTACTAGAAAACAAAATTTTAAAACACTTTGAAATATTAAGACAAACCGGGACATATTTTTGTATTTTTGATTCGAGATGGAATTACACCTATTAGAGTACATCTTACCGAATTTACTTCCTGGACAACACAGCTTCAAGTTGCATTTATCATTTCTGGAACGATTCATTTTGGGATTATACAGGTATATCAGAATCATTTGCGACATTTTAAAAAACCATTTTGATTCTAGATTCTTGTTTTGACCGAGAGTCAATAGCAGTTTTAGGAAATCATACTAGAGCTATAAGATGTACACAATGATTTTGACTTTCAAGAATTGCAGCTCACGATGATTGTCAGTAAACTTGTCTTCTTAAATCCATACACAGATTTTTGACACACATTGGTAATGAGTTAAGGTTTAATTATTTCAACAAGCATTTGAGGATCCCACGCTTACATGGTAATCAACGTTCCTTAGGAGATTTTTGAGTGGTCTACGGGTATATTCAAGAATAAACTATTCTAAGAGCTTTCAAAGAGATACCAAGCCTCGTGACAGTGCCATCGCACATTAGAGAGGCGCAAACAACAATGAATTATAGAATATTTAGGTTATGCTTATCCTCAGGTCAGTGCCACCGCATAGCAGAGAGGCACACAA
This sequence comes from Flaveria bidentis, assembly GCA_018326385.1. NCBI lineage: Eukaryota > Viridiplantae > Streptophyta > Magnoliopsida > Asterales > Asteraceae > Flaveria > Flaveria bidentis. The sequence continues at coordinate 4,531 of BJCM01211450.1, forward strand.
CCTATCTTCTTGTTAGATCATTTATTTTCTTTTTGCACAGAACGCACCAACAACATAAGTTATTAGCTTGATTGCATTTAGCATTTTTCCATGTCCTTTTCTCATTTTTATGGTCGTCTGCACACATTTGTGGCGTTTATTTTGCTCTTCACCCCTTATTGGAACTGCGTTGATTGTGTTAACCAGGGCTAAGATGGGAACCCACAGCAAATTGAACAACTTAGTTTGAATATTAAACCACCAATGAGGTCTACTCATATATTATGTTGAATCTACCAACACATCATATAATGAACTAGCAACCTCTAGGTCTACTTTCTCTATGTTACCTCTGTAGCATACTAGTTTTACTGTCATTTTTCCTTTTATTTTGCTTAGACTTCTCAGAATTATACTTTGAATATTGCATCTTAGTCATTTAAAATCTTTTAAAGTCCTAAACAATCTGTTCCCTGTGTACTATTATTTTCCATAAACGTTGAATCAGAATCACAGATTTGATTTCATTTCTTTAGCTCAGCTATCCTCCTCCCTCTTTATTTTAAATAATTAAGTACTGCACAAATTTAATACTAATTTAACCTATTCTCCCCCTAAAATTCTAAAATAGAAAATATTTTTGTGTTTTCGGATTTTTAATAGACAGAAAAATATGGAAACTAAAAGACGTCGTGTATAGTTCTTTAGACTCGCAATCAATTAACTAATAACCTAATAACTTTAATTTCAACATTTTACTTAGTTTAGTTAGGTTATTTGTCCAGTAAATGGTTCGGTTCTTGTGTGGGTTGAAATTCTAAAACTAGGGCACCATTCCATTAGATTTCGGTGAGATATTATCACATTGTACCTATATAACAACTCACAATCGTCAGTATATCAACAGAACTTAGAAATTTTGGTCTGATGAAATTTGGGCAGATTAACGGTACAATGTGCGATTTTAGGGCGATTAGGGGGTGATGAGGTTATACGATCGACTATGACCCTATTTATACTGAATCTGCTTTCAATCGGCTGACTGGACCCATTCGCTCTGTTCATTCGGGCGATTGGACCTCAGTCGTGCGGTTGGTTCAGTCGATCACATTCAGTCGGCCGACTGGGGTTTAGTCGGGCGACTGACTCATTTGCACAGCTCTATTCGGTCGACTGGCTCATTCTAATAAGCCATTCGGGTGAATGGTTCATACTCATATGCCATTCGGCTGTTTAGTGCATGAGTATGGTCCATTCGTACGATTGGTCCATACTCATGGTCCAATCGTGCGATTGGATCATACTCATGATTTGACTTTATGATCATTTGTCATTTTACACCCTTTTTATGTATTGATTAAACGTTTTAAGAACTTGATTATCTCAGACATGATCCTTTTAACTTGAACACTTTTGATCACCTCAGACGTGATCCTTTTAAAACCAATTTGTCACCTCAGATGTGACCCATTTACATTTGAAAATACATGTGGTCACCTCAGACGTGACCCTTTTAGATGGTTAAAGTCCTTTATTGAATTCCATGACATAGTCGGATGATTAACAAACTAACTTGACAAAATTTAAATAAAATAAAAGAAATAAGAACTGAAATTCAAAACTAAGACATGTTTTTGTGATTTTGTGAGGGTTAAATCCTAAGATATAAATCTAAGAAATTCATTTCCTGAAATGGCTACTTCAATTCATTTTGACTATACATGGACCAATTCAATTCGGAATCATACGGGATATTCAAATCATTCGGGACATGTTATCAAAACCTTTTGATGCTCTATTCTTGTTTTTCATCTAGGAGTTATTAGCAAATTTAGGAAATCATACTAGTAATATTAGATCCCCACATTTATTTGGACTTTCAAGAATTTTAGCCACGATGAGTGTCAGTATACAGGTCCTCATAAATCCATACACAGACTTTTAACATAGATTGGTGATAGTTTAAGGTTTAGTTATTTAAACCAACATCTGTGGATCTGACACTTATGTGGTAATCAACATTCCTTAGGAGATTTTTGAGCGTTCTACGGGTATTTTGACAAGAAGAGACTATTCTTAGAGCTTTCAAAGAGAAGCCACGCCGCAGGACAGTGCCATCGCACAGCAGAGAGGCAGCAAACAACAATGAATTCTAGAATATCTAGGTTATGCTTATCCTCATGTCAGTGCCATCGCACAGCAGAGAGGCACACAACCTATCTTCATGTTAGAGCATCTTTATTTTTTTCTTTTGCACAAAATGCACCAACAACATAAGTTATTAGCTTGATAGCATTTATTTTTCATTTTTCCGTGCTTTTCTCTATTAATGTTCATCCACACATATTTGTGGCGTTTATTTGCTCGTCACCCCTTATTGGAATTTTGTTGATTGTGTTAACTAGTGATAAGATGGGAACCCACAGTCAGTTGAACAACTTAGTTTGATCTTGAGATCAACAACAAGGTCTAATCATCTATTGTGTTGAATCTACCGATATATCATCTGTGGTCTAGCAACCTCTAGGTCTACTTTCTTTGTGTTACCTTAGTAGTGATCAGTTTTACTATCATTTTTCTTTTTATATTGCTCAGACTGCACAGGCTTATACTTTGAATTTGGCATCTTATTTAATTTAAAATTTTAAAGTCCCAATTGATGTGTTCCTGTGTACTATCATTTTCCAAAGTTATTGAATCGGTATCACACATACGATCTAATTTCTATCAGCTAGCCTCTCCTTCTCCCTTGTTTTTTTTTCTCTTTTTTTAATGTTGTTAACATCCTATTAACCTATTCTCCCTCTAAAATTCTGAAATTGTAATCGAGTTGCGGTTTTAGGATTTTAATAGGCGAGACAATAACATCTATTTAATGTAGAACGTAAATGAAGATAAATAAAATAAAATAAAAAAATTTACGATACGCATTGGACTACACATAGTCATCTTCAGGAATTACATCATTTTTCTTTTTAACGCCATTGACCTCTAACAAATACAAAAAACATGGTTTGTCAAAAGCCTTTGTGTAGAGGTCAGTGCGTTGAAAATAAGTGTTTATTTTAACCACATCGATTAGGTTCTTTTCAAAAAACAGTCACGTATAAAGTGATATTTTATTCCGATGTGTTTGGTCTTAGGGTGTTGGACTGGATTTTTAGTTACTGCAATTGCAGTAGAGTTATCAACAAAAATAGAGTAGAAGAGAATTTCAAACCGTAATCCCGCATTTGTTGTTGCATCCATATGATTTATGAACAGCAACTTGCAGCGACAACATATTCAGTTTCGCAGGTTGACAAAGCAACCGAGGTTTGCTTCTTACACTGCCAGGTCACTAATCTTCTCCAAAAGATTTGACATCCCGCTGACGTAGACTTTTAGTTCATCTTGCAGCCTCCGTATTCCGAGTCACTATACGCCGTAAGCTCAAAGTCATCGTCATGAGGATACCATAACCCAACTGTTGGTGTACCCTTCACATAACGAAATATTCTTTTGACCCCTATCAGATGGTTGACTTTTGGCTTTACCTAATATCTTGAACATAAACATGTAGCTTACATGATATCAGGTCTTGAGGCAGTGAGGTACATGAGAGAACCAATCATTCCTCGGTACATGGTGGCGTCGACCAGATCACCAGTCTCGTCGGGTGCTACATCATGGTTTATAGCAAGTGGAGTTCCAACTGCGGAAGAATTCTCCTTGTCAAACCGACTGAGAATATCTCCTACATACTTGGTCTAATGTAGGAAGATCCCTTTTGGTGTCTGATCCACCTAAAACCCGAGAAAGAATTTCATCTCTCCCATTGCACTCATTCAAACTCAGCTTTCATTACTGCTTCAAACTCCTTACATAGATTTTCGTTCTTTGAATCGAAGATTATGTCATCTACATAAATTTGGACCAGTAGTAAATCACCATCCTTTTCTTTAATGAACAGTGTGCAGTCAATGACATCTCTGCGAAAGCCTTGTTTCACAAGATGGGTCGAGAGTTTCTCATACCAGGCTCTAGGAGCTTTATGAAGCCCATATAAAGCCTTGTCGAGTTTATAAACTCTGTCCCGATGATATGGATCCTCAAATCCCTCGGGTTGACTGACGTACACTGTCTCTTGGATTTCACCATGAAGGAATGCACTCTTCACATCAAGTTGATAAACTTTAATCTTCATGTATGATGCATAGGCAAGGAAGATGCGGATTGCTTCCATTCTTGCCACGGGTGCAAACACTTCATTGTAGTCTCTGCCCTCGACTTGTCGAGCCTTGTTTCTGATGATCACATCTTGATCATCTTTCTTGCATTTCAAGACCCATTTGGTGCCAATGACCTTAGCACCTTCAGGTCTATCCACTAGAGTCCATACTCCTAACTTCATGAACTAAAGAAGTACTTCTTGCATGGCACTCACCCATGCCTCATCATTCAGGGCTTCACTTACATACTTTGGCTCAAACTGAGACACAAAGCAACGATATGCAACATCGTGAAGCTATCCCTTTTCCATCACCAAGGCATAATCAACAGAGTATAGCTGATTTCTGGTCTGAACTCCTGATCTCACATCCCCAATGACATTATCCAAGGGATGATAGATATTTAGGCATGATCCAGGAGTGGTTGGAACAACTACCTCAGAATCAAGATTATGAACATTTGGTTTAGTATCTGAGGCTGTAGGAGTCTGAGGTTCCGAAGACTCAGAGGCATCAATTTCAGATGCTTATGCACTTGTAGTACTAGGAACCTGTTCCTCCTAGTTGTTCTGATCAGTCTCCATAGCTTCTTCATCAGAGGAAGAGTCACTATCTTCAAGTACTCCCCCTGAGTTGTTAGATGAGCTACCTCATGAAACAGATGATGTTGTGTCTGGAGCCGGTAGGTTCAAGACATCATACATCATCTTGGTTGCCAACTCGTCGTCAAAAGTGGAGAGTGGAATGTTGAAGGATTTGAAGAATCCATCATAGTAGAAAAAGAAGGCAAATCCTTTTCCAGCAGGTGGTGTGGTGTATCTCTGAATATCTATGTTACACCATACTTTTACTTGACCCGTTGAGTTGTTGTAAACTCTCTTGTTCGGTATGTTGTATCCTTGAAATATACCTTCATCAGCTTTCTTGCTGAATTTTCCCTTCTAAGTCTTCTTCAGTAGCGTGCACGGGGCGCCAAATGGTTCGAGATACTCTAGATTAGGTTTACGTTGCTGTAGTAACTCGTAACATGTCTTGCCATGGTGTTTAACTATCAGAACTCTATTCAACATGTAACATGCATTTGCAACTACCTCATTCCAGAACTGGATAGGCAGCTTCGAGTCTGCTAGCATTGTCTGTGCCGTTTCTATGAAGCTGCGATTTTTCCTTTCAGCAACGCCGTTCATCTGAGAAGTGTAGGCAGAGGTGAACTGATGCACAATTCCCTTTTCCTTACCGTAAGCCTCTATCCATTGATTCTTGAACTCGGTTCTGTTGTTTGAGCGCACTTGACGAACCTTCAGCTCTTTGAATGACTCTAATGTTTCTAATTTGGATTTTAGAAACATCACCCAAGAGAATCTTGAGTAGTCATCTGTAACTACATAGCAGTACAAGTCGCTTGCGATGCTTCTTGTACTGAGTGGACCAAACATATCCATGTGAAGAAGTTCAAGAGGAAGTTCGATTGAATGAACTTTCTTTTCCTTATGAGACTTCTTCGTCTGTTTGCCCTTTTTGCATGCCACACAGAAATTCGGAAGTTGGAAGTTTTTTACGTTAACTCCTCTCACTAGATCATTCTGGATCAAGTGATTCATCTTCCGTGGATTAATGTGTTCCATTCTCCTATGCCAGGAGATGGAATCCTTCTCAGTAGCTTTTGACAAGAAGCACTAAACTTCACGATCCGTTGTGGAGGCCTTTGATAGGTCCAAGACATACAGGTCACTATATCTTGGCGCAGACATTAATACTTGGTCCTCCAGGATCACATAGTCCTTTTTTAGGACATAGTACTTCTTGTTGTCAAATACTACTTTAAAGCCTTTATCACATATTTAGGAAACAGAAAGCAAGTTATTTTGAAGTTGTTGAACGTAGTTTACCTTGAGAAACTTCACTTTCTGATTACCCACTTCCCCTTGAGCTGTGATATACCCACCTTTGTTTCCAGCAAATGAAACATGACCTCCTTTGATTTGTTTGACATTTGATAAAAGAGCCCTATTCCCTGTCATGTGCCTGGAAGCCCCGCTATCGACAATCCACGTGTTGGTTTCAGCACTATAGCGAACACCCTGCACAGTCAATTGAAAACATTAGTTTAGGTTAAGGACTCAAGCCTTTACTGGCTTGGGTTTCCCAGAGGCATCACACATCATAAACTCAACTCATTGACCTATAGCTGGTGAGGGAAGTTCAGATGTCTTCTTGTTCTTATTATCAGACAGAGGAAATGATTTTATTTTCATAGGCCAGCTTTGTGTAAGGCCTGTTGTGATAAACAGACGGCTGGCTAAGGGGTTGAACTTTAGGTTCGCTAGCCGTTCTAGGTGGCGTCACTGAGTTCCTCTTAGAAGAGCTAGGTTTTGGGTCCTGAAGTTCAACTTTTCTCCTTGGTGTCTATTAGTAAGGACAATTAGACACAATGTGTCCATACTCTCCACAGTTGTAGCATGATCTGCTTTCAACTTTATGATTTAATTGTTTTTGTGGAGAAATGTATGTCACACGTGTGACCTTACTCTGTTTGGACTGTGACACTTCTTGGTTAGATGTATAGTCTAGTTTTACAAATTTTATTGCTTTACCTTGTTTTACATCTTTTCCATTTTGTTTACCTGAACTTCGACATGATGCACGTGATTGGTTAACATTAATGTTCTTTTTTGGTTCAGATTTGACTTTGTTTGAAGCAGAATTTATATTAACCTTTTCAAACTCTTTTTCTAGGTTAACACAAGGCATTTTGCCTTTTGCCTTCGAAGTGGCCTCCTTTTGTTTAGTACCAGATTCATTTGATTTCTTTGTGGAATCTGAATCACTTACAAGAGGAGTGGACACCACATGATCCTTGATTGGATTATTATTAATTGGTTTACATTTTGCGTTCATCAAGATCTCATATGGTGGTGGAACCACTTTATAACCCAATCCCTCCCCGTTGTTTCTCTCTCTCACTAAGTTTTGGACAATATGAGATGAACTTGTCCAACTGTGCAGTTTTTTCTTTAACGAATTAACCTCTACTTCTAAAACTGCCTTTTGCTTCTTAGTGTCTTCTAGGGAGTTAAGATAGTACCTAATTTCATTAGCTTGGTTAAAGGCAACTACTTTTGTTTCCCTAAGCTGTTTGTTCAATAGGTCTATCTTTTCCTTGTAACTG
>BJCM01211453.1:0-20726 GCA_018326385.1 Flaveria bidentis
AAACTACTAAAGATGTCCACAACAGCTGAGGACATCTTACAATAAACGCTAAGTACTAGCTAATTCTATAACTACTGAACTACAACAACTGAAGTGTAAGAACTTCAGATGTTTTACATTTTACTAAACTACTGATTGTAAACTACTGAAGAAGTAAAGACAACTACTGAAAGTAAACCATCACAACTACTGAAGAGAACTACTTCAGTTGTTATGACAACTTCTGAGAACTTTGTCTTCAGACTTTATCTTCAGCTGATGTCTTCAGACTTTGTCCTCAGCTGTTGTCTTCAGACTTTGTCTTCAGCTGTTGTCTTCAGACTTCGTCTTCAGCTGATGTCTTCAGACTTTGTCTTCAGCTGTTGTCTTCAGACTTCATCTTCAGACTTTGTCTTCAGCTGTTATCTTCAGACTTTGTCTTCAGACTCTGTCTTCAGAGTTTGTCTTCAGACTCTGTCTTCAAACTTTGTCTTCAGACTTTGTCTTCAGACTTTGTCTTCAGACTTTGTCTTCAGCTGATGTAGACTTCTTCAGTTGTTATGATGTCTGTGGGACTTAAAGGTTTTTTTGATCTGGCTCATTGGTTCTTTTGGTCCAACAGTTTGCACTACATGGAAAGGAATTGGAATGTTTTCCTTTATTCATGAGATTTTAAATTTCCATCAACCCTTTGATGGATAAACATTCCGATGGAATCCTACGTAATTACCATATACCCCTTCCTTCTTTCTCAAACTCATCGCATCATCGAGACAAAAGTCACCTAATCGAAACCAAAATACTCGCGAATGAATCAAACTAGTATCAATACAAAGAATAGGCGAATATGATGAATCAAATAAGAATCACTGATGAACTCAAATAAAAGTTTAGTCAATGGTGGTGAACCGCTCGATCAAGGCTCGATTAGGGCTCAATGATGGTGATCCATTTAGGGCTCAATAATGGCGAATGACTCAAGAAAACATGCCAAATGTAAACGTCCTTGATTGAGGCCTGATGAAGCATTCGATGATGATGAATCTGATGAAATGTCATGAATGGAAGGGGAAAATTGGGGAATGGAAGGGGAAAATTGGGAAATGGAAAAGGGTTTTGATGGAGGTTACATTTATCAAATTTACCAACCAAACACCATACTTATTTTAAATTACACACTGTATATTTTGTTTACCGTTTCCCATGGCTCTTGTCACTATTAACATACGATATTATGTGTTAGAACATAGAGGGATGAATATGTTATATTAGAATTAATTCACGTGTGACAACTTTTGATTTGTTCTTTGAAACAATATATATAAGTTGCTAGTATGTAAAAAAAATAAGAAAAAGATAACAACAGATGTGTAGTGGTTTTGATGGTTGTTAAAAAATTCATTGTACTTCCATTTCTTACAAACACTATTGTATTATCTCTAAGCTGGTTAATGTCATCATTATAACATTTCACTAAATGGATAGTGATAATTTATTCCTGAGTCACTGTATGATAATGATCGCCCCTTGAATGTCTCACTAAGTGGGAAGTAGAACATCTTGTTATAATCAAGTAGTGATCATCTGTCTCTTTTCACTATTGACTATTGAGGTAGTGCTCACCTCCCTCAATATACATATATGATAGTATTAATAGATGCTTACAGTAATATCTAACATCAACTCATTTTATTGAACTTTTAAACCTTGATCTCATTTTCTTCTTGTTTTAAATGATATATCATCTTTTATAAGTTTGATAAAATTTTGCTTTTAAACATATAAAAGATATTAAATGATCCTTAAACTATTTACCACATCTATTCTTTTGTCTTGAGTATCATCACTTGATACGACATTATTCTTGAATTGGGTTACACTTCTTTTAATTGTCAAGTTCCTTTGTTTTTTGGACGAAGGATTTTACGGGTGAATCGTGTATCAACCGTAGGCCTACTAAAGCTTAACTCTTTGACTTTTTTCATCATCCTTGGCACTATAGATCCATGGTTTAACCATGACACCGACCATGATACTTCTATCATTAAAACTTTTGGTTCAATGCACATCTTGATATAGTTGACCGTTTGTCGTTTAGTGATGCCTTCGTTTAATTTTTTTCAATCATTTTGATACATTTTGAACAATGTTCTAGCATATGACATAACATAGATGAATTATGAAAAAAATGATGCATTTATATGTATGACCATTTGTAAACCATCTCCCCTTCTAATAATAACAAAAATTAACAATGTACCATATACGTTGGTGAATAAATGTTTATGTTGATATGTAAGATGACTCCTACGTCTTCCTCTTTCACCAAAACAAAAATCCTCCACAAACATACAAGTAAATTTTATTTTAAATTACAATCAAATCAAATTTTAATAAGTTTGTATCATGCAAAAATAATAGGATTAATCATTTGTTAATCTTGATAAGTTCAGTCCAGCTAAGACCACAAAGACGTTTGTTTGTAAGCCAGTTGAACATGCTTCTGACACCCCACCACATTTATCACCAATCAACTGTCCCATAGTCCCCTTTTCGTAATTAACCCAACTTCTAAGCCCATTATCCCACACCCCATGTATATATCAACCCACACTCCAAACTAACCAAAAACCCACACTAAAACACCAAATATAATAATAATGAGACTTACCGTCGTATATCTCGCCGTCGTATTCCTCGTCGCCGGCGTCGTGAACTCATGCCCACCGTCGGACCGGCAAGCGTTATTAGCCTTCAAGTCCGGTCTGACCGAACCGTATTTGGGCATATTCAACACCTGGACCGGCACCGACTGCTGCACCAACTGGTACGGAGTCACCTGCGACCCGACGGACAACCGGGTTAACGACATCATCCTACGTGGCGAGTCCGAAGACAAAATCTTCGAGAAAGCCGGCCGGTCCGGCTACATGACCGGTTCACTCTCCCCGTCACTCTGCTCACTGGACCGCCTCACGACGCTAGTAGTCGCTGACTGGAAGGGAATCTCCGGCGATATTCCGCCCTGCATCACCTCTCTCCCCCACCTCCGCATCCTTGACCTCATCGGAAACCAGATCTCCGGCGTAATCCCGTCGGACATCGGAAAGTTATCGAAACTCACCGTTCTCAACGTCGCTGACAACAAACTCTCCGGCGCCATCCCGCCGTCGATCGTCAACCTCGGCCGGTTAATGCACCTAGATCTAAGCAACAACCAGATCTCCGGCGAGCTACCTACAGATCTCGGAAAGTTAACGATGATGAGCAGAGCGTTACTCAACCGCAACCAAATCACCGGATCTATTCCGACGTCAATCGCTAGCATCTACCGCCTCGCTGACTTAGATCTGTCGATGAACAAGCTCTCCGGTGCGATTCCGGCACAGCTCGGTTCAATGCCGGTGTTATCGACGCTCAACCTAGACAGCAACCAGCTCTCCGGCGAACTTCCGGTGAGTCTGTTGAGCAACTCCGGTTTGAACATCGTGAACCTGAGTCGGAACTCGCTCGAAGGTTACTTACCGGATGTTTTCACTCCTCGAACGTATTTCTCTGTGCTTGATCTATCGTTTAACAGATTGAAAGGTGCGATTCCGAAATCGTTAACGTCGGCGAAGTATATCGGCCATTTGGATCTGAGCAACAATCATCTTTGTGGTTCGATTCCGATGGGGTTTCCGTTTGATCACCTTGAAGCGTCGTCGTTTAACAACAATGACTGTCTTTGTGGGTCGCCGTTGATGCGCGTTTGCTAGTACACCACGTCGTAATTAGCTACTGTGCGCATTATTTTGTGATTTTGTTTTTTATTTTAATAATGAAAAGGAAAAAATATTCTGATGTGAAGAAATGTTGATAGACGTTGGTCGGGATGCACGTGATGGTTTCCGTTTGTTGGAATGGGATCTACTTTTATTTATGTGGAAAATGTTGTGGTTTTTGTGAGTTGTTGATAATGGACATCTCATGATATAAGTAATTATTGTTGTAAATTATATTTTTTAGCAGAAAATTATAATTTATAAATGATGTGGTTTTAGAGTAGAAATAAATTAATATATGAGTTGTTTTTCTATATCACTAACTATTAGTCATTAATTTGATTTATGTTATTTTTAGCCTTTTTTAGTACGTAAACATTCCTACTAATAAAAAAATCAAGAGAGAAACATGAGAAATGACTCATATAACATGGATAACTCACTAAAACCACTTATCAAAGTAGAAAAAATTATGCCAGGGTCTTAATATACAAAAATCTTATTTTATAAATCGATATTCACTTATACGTTTGTATGACACCATATCATACGCGATGTATAGGGTCGAAAACATTAAAAACGAGAAAAATTCAGTCGGTGGAGAGCTGTTAGAGAATTATACGCTCTATATAGGTTATACGACCCCCTATATAACATGTTGACACATATAAGGCTATACGACGCATATAGTAAATTTCAACACCGACTACGAGAGAGGTTATACAACCAATATAGGGCTATTACAACCCATACAAAAATCTAAAGTGTTAATTAATAATTATTAAGTGTCTAAATATTCAAACCATAAAATAAACATGCACCATGGTAAATAGTATGAATTAAGATTGATGGAGAAAAGTAGGAACAACTTTTTGAACATGGGTGATGTGGATTCACAGTCTATGACCCATATCAGTTAGAAAGCTTAGATGCTATCTTAAATTCCAGATCCACCTCTTTAATGGTGGAAACTTTAACCTTTTCAACTCCTAAGTCTTAATTACTCTTAAATTACACCGTTGTCCGGGTAGAAGTTTTAATAAATAGACCATTTGTAGTAAGCAATCATACAATGAGTAGGGTGGGGATATTACATATTTCTCCCTTCACCATCTGTTAACTTTTTCTCATCCACGTAGGCGTTGAATAAACCATGTATAAACCATCACTCAAGAAACGAAATGCAGTTTACCTCACGAGTGGAAGATTGAAGATCAATCAAAGGTTTTAATTGGTATTTTTCTTTATTTCTAGGCGTTTTTGTTTAATTAAAGGCTTTCTATTTCCTCAGTCCTCGAGTCTATTTGTGGTATTTTTTTTTTATTTCCAAGTTTTTCATTTCTAATTAATATAGTAGGAATATCATGATCAATCTTTTGGGTTCTAATAAGAGTGCAAAGCTGTGCCGACTTCCGGTGCCGGGGGCAAAATCAAATATTTTTATGGGGCCAACCCAATATACATAAAAGATTGACATTATTGAACCAAAAATTTACAATTTCATGTTTTGCTTTGATACATTCCAATTGATCGAATCCTTCACCAACTAACACCTACAATTAGTGAGATCATATATAACTAGTTATTTGGGTTACAATTATACACTAAATTGAAAGATAAGCTTAGTTATAGCATTTATTTATCAATCATCCTTAGCATAATAGTTAAAAATAAGATACCCAAGACATGTATATACAAGAATGTTTTGCGTTTAAGTCCACTACAAACAAAAAATGCTCATAGTTGATTTTTTTTTAGTTGAGTTTTCTACTTTAGAGGGTTGAGGTGCAGTCCCAATTAGAAAACAAACAGATGTACCCGATTAAGATAATGCATATATTTCGAAACTGTGTCAAGATTTTCCGTTTAAAAAATTTATAGCGTTTATTTTGTCTTATGTGACAATCAACCAGGGACTACCACATGTATTTTGTTGGGGTATTTTTAAATTTCTTCTTCATTATATTCTAGTTCTTATTTTCAAAATTTAATAAGTTATTGTCATCTTAATACATTTAAATCTTATTAGTTTTATATTTTCAAGTTTGTCGACATATATTGGCTTTTGATATTCTGGATATCACGTAAAAGTTTATGCATGAGAGGACTTGTATATCAGCCCGTGCAACGCTCAAGGGAGCATATCTAGTTCCTAACATAATTCAGAATAAGACCCAAATCTTATATGATAATAATTATGTTTTGTGTCGCCCAAGCTAACCTGTTTAATAAACATGTTGCATTCGAATCGACAAATCTAACTTGTTTTTTAAACATACTTATACTAAAACTTAAAAGGGATAAGTGATATATATTATACCCTTTACAAACCTATTACAAAGTGTTTACAACACTCAAGTTGATTATGACCCATTAACAACTTGTTTACGATCCATCAACACGATTTCATTTGTCGATTTCATTTGTCACCTTGTTTGACAAGTTAAATGAACGAAGTGGGTGGTCTTGCCTTATGATTTTATGTGTACACATGTTAATATACGTGTCTTTAACATATGATTGTACTTATGTTTATTAATTTTAATCCATCAATTTTAACCCGCTAACCCCACACATAACCTTATATCATGATGCAATTATTGGAAACATACATAGTCTACTTATGCCTAATCTAGAGGGAAAATGATTATGAAGTTGGACTTTGCTCGCTGACTCAATACTGTGTATGTATGTGTGTAACATACCCCTGGCATTACCTACTATATTGTAACTAAGTACTCACTAAATGGTGATAATAAAGTGCATAATGTTGGGGAATTTTCTAAATATCGAAATAGCCGAGGATATTATTGAGAGTCATGATACATTTTCAGATCAAAACTATTTGTGGTTCACAAATATTATGATCGGATAAAACTCAGATTTTTAGTGCGAATTTGAGTATGCAATTTGAGAGAGTGTTGATGAACCAATGCAGAAATTCGTATGATCAAAAGACGTTATATCAGGGATGGAAAACTGCTTGGGCAGTTATCCACTAATTTAATTTTGAATTAATTTTAAATTAATCACAAATTCAGGTCCATTATTTATTACATAAAATGCATATGAAATTTAATAAATTAAATTTCTAATGCATTTTTTATAAAGTAATATTAATGGAAATAAAAAAAAAATTAAACTAACCTGACAGCTTAACCCAACCAGGGGCTCTGCCCTTTGGACCCCACTACCGGGGGCGCTGCCCCCCGGACCCCCACTTAGGGGTGTTTCCCATTTGGAAACCACATTATAGTAAGATCAAAATAAATGTGCACCCCGCACTCGGCTTATTTCGATTCATATTATAATTAACTTTAATCAACACGTTAATCCCATTACACTAAAACAAACAATAATCCTCCCCTATTTTTGTGTAATATTTGATTAACTTAAACAAACTCAAACAAGCCATAAACTTATGCATAAATAAAATATCGTGACGATTGAATTTCACATTAGTATATTACATATTCCAAATATTAAAATATAGGGGTGTCGCAATGATTGAACCCTGTCTATTCATAATGAATACTCGAGATAATATACACGTAAGTTCACATACTCATATATTCTTACATGACATTATTTTTACTAGCCTATGTCCCATCCTTCAATGAGCATATCAAAGTCAAGTCCCAGCTTCTTGAAATAGCTAAACTTTATACTCATATAGGTAGCTCTTTTACTCTTGCATCTGCATATGCAATTTTTCAAAAGAACTATTAAGAAGTTAAACTTCAACCTCCTTAACTTGTAGGTCTAAACACATACCTTGGGATGTTGTAACTAACATGTGTCACAAATTAGATGGGAATTGGCTGTCTCAACATGATAAATTTTAGGTGGACTTTAAACCCATCCCTAGAGTCGACTTGTGCACAAGATCTCTACTTAACGTTTTAGTTAAATGATCGACTAAATTTTGTTGAGTCTTTACATACTCCACTAATATCACACCATTCACGATGAGCTCACGAATCATGTCGTGTCTAACACCTAAGTGTCTAGACTTCCTATTATCCATTTTGCTATATACTTTAGCCAAAGTAGCAATGCTATCACATCTGATAGATATGGGTGACATCAGTTTAGGCCACAATGAAATCTCATAAATCAAGTTTCTTAACCATTCAACTTCTTTACCAGGTACTGCTAAAGCTACAAACTCGGATCCCATAGTCGAGTTAGTGATACAAGTCTGTTTCTTAGATCCCCAAGACATAGCACCTCCCCCAAGTAGAAAAATCCATTCACTTATGGAGGAATAATCTTCATTATTATTAATCCAGCTTGTATCTGAATATCCTTCTATTACCGAAGGAAATCCACTATAACTCAAACCATAATCCATGGTTCCTTTCAAGTACCTAAACACTCGATTTATAGTTTGCCAATGATTTGAGCTTGAATTGCTAGTATATCTACTAAGCATTCCAATAGTATATGCTATATCCGGTCTACTACTTATCATTTCATACATGAGCGATCCTATAGCTCTTGAATATTCAAGTTGGTCCACTGCATCACCTTTATTAGGCAAGAGCTTATAAGCAGCATCCATAGGAGTGCTAATAGGAGAACAATTAAGAAAATTGAATTTCTTTAAAATCTTCTCAATATAATGAGATTGAGATATAGAAATACAATTATTCTCACGTCTAATCCTTATACCAAGGATCACTTCAGCCCCCCTCATATCCTTCACATCAAAACAAGATGTCAAAAATTTCTTCGTTTCATCAACCTGATCTTGGTTTGTACCAAATATCAACATATCATATACATATAAAAAATTATGACTCCTTTACTAGAGGCGTCAAATTTGCTATACACACACTTGTCTGATTGGTTTAAAAGAAAAACATTAGACAATACCATATCATTAAATTTATGATGCCATGTTTTGGTGTTTTTTTAATCCATAAAGTGAATTAACAAGTTTACACACCTTATGCTCATTACTAGGCATAACAAAATCCTCTGGTTGTTTCATATATATATCTCCTCATCTAATTCACCATTCAAGAACTTGTATTATTCTGATTGGATCTCTAACCGTCCCCATATCGAAAAAGGATGGGATGCAGTTTTTACATCCATTTGATAAATCACAAGATTATGTATTGCTGCTAAAGCAATTAACAATCTTATTGCGGATATTCTTGCCATAGGAGCATATGTATCAAATTAGTCTATTCCTTCCTTTTGTCTAAATCCTTGGATAACCAATCTAGCTTTAAACTTATCAATATAACTATCTACTTTCATCTTCTTCTTGAAGATCCATTTACAACCAAGAGGTTTACAACCAAGGGGTAAATCAGATAATTTCCAAGTGTTATTTTGCGTAATAGAGTCCATTTCATCAATAATTGCTTCTTTCTAGAAAGCAACATCCCGAGAAGTCATAGCCTCACTATAGGTTTTAGGATCTTCATCAGTATTGAAACAATATCCATATTTCTTTTGTATCTCATTTCTAGATCATTCAACTAAATATAGTTGAAAATCAGAACCATAGTTCTTAGCTTTTCTAGCTTATTTACTTCTTCTTGGCTCAAAAGAAGTTGAAGGGACATCATTTTCATGATTATCTGCTTGTGAATTACTTGAACTCGCAATCATGTCCTTTGGTCTAAATATGGATGAGAATGGTTTATCATCCCAAATTGCATCCCTTGACTTAATAACAGTGTTAACTGATACATAGTCATTAGGTTCTATGACATAGAACCTATAAGCCTTAGAATGCTCAGCATACCTAATAAAAATGCAATCTATACCTCTTTCATCCAAAATTTGTCTCTTGGGTTCAGTAAGCTTTACTATAGCTCTACAACCCTAAATTTTCAAGTAATGAAATTTTGGATGTTTACTATACCAAAGTTCATAAGGGGTAACTTTATTCCTTTTATTAGGAATCCTATTGAGTAAATAACAAGCCGTCAACATGGCTTCACCCCCAAACCCTTCACTAAGCCCCGAATAGGATAACATGAAATTAACCATTTCTTTTAATGTCCTATTCTTCCTCTCTAACACACCATTTTGTTGTGGTGTATAAGGAGTTGTGGTTTCATGTATGATACCAACTGACTGAAAATAACCTAGATCATAATATTCACCTCCCCTATCTGTGCGTGATATTTTAATTAAATTATTTCTTTGCAACTCTACCTCGGTTTTGTATATTTTAAATTTATCTAAAGACTCTTCTTTAGAATGCAAAAGATACATATAACAAAACCTAGAGGCATCATCTATAAAAAGTAACAATATACTTTTTATTTCCTATAGATGGAGTTGCATGAAAATATACTTTTTAACACTACCTTTGTTTCTATCTTAATTGCAAATTTGAATGGCTTTCTAGTTATTTTAGTTAGCATGCAAATTTTACATTTTTCATTATTTAGATCAAAAGCTGGAATTAAACTCATTTTTGACATATCTTTTAATATTTTATAATGAACATGTCCTAATCTAGCAAGCCATATTTTAAATTCGTTTAAAACAACTTTAGAACTAGTAGAAGCCATGCAAATAGATTGATTACCAAAAGAAACGTCAACATTTAACTTAAGCATATCATTACATAGATAACCGAAACCAACAAAAGTAACATGTCTTGAAAGATAAACTTGTCACTTTCATACACTTCTTTATAACCACAATTATTTAACACAACACCAAACATGAGATTTTTTCAAATTCCAGGAACATATAAAACATTGTCTAAACATAAACATTTTCCAGAAGTAAATACTAGCTTCACAGTGCCTAGTCCCTTGATTTGCTCGATTGCAACATTCCCCATCTTTAGTATAGATCCATCTTCAATTTCTTGAATTTCTTCAAACCATTGAAGATTCTTGCACACATGGCTAGTTGCACCCAAATCAATCCACCAAGCAACATCGTCATCTTGTATAAAAATGATTAAGAAATTAGTGAAATATAATTCTCAATAAAATTAAAATATTGTACTAAATTCTGACCTTGCTGCTTTCCAAGGTCCTTAGACCCACTCGAACCTGCTTCATTCTTGTTCTTGGACCATTCTTGTTCATTTTTCCAACTCGGCAATCCCTTTTAAAGTGACCCGGTTTGCCACATTTCCAATAGCCCTCTTTAGCCTTCTTATTTTGACCCATGTTATAATTTCCAGAAATCTTTTGTTTCCCTTTGTACTTATTGTTACCCTTGGATGTTCCAACATCTTCAACCATAAAACTGATTGACCAGCCTATTCTTAACACCATTGAGATCAACAGTTTCAAATGTTCTCAATGACTCTTTAATTCTCAAATGACTTCCAAGTTCAACCAAACTTATTTCTCCCTTCATATATTTTAAATTAGTCTTATAATCTTTCCGTGAAGGGGGTAACTTGTCAATGATAGAAGAAATAGAAATTGACTCATCCATTTTCATGTTGTGTTAGACAAATTGTCCTAAAATTCTACATATCTCATGATATTGTTCCACAACAAATCGTGAGTCAACCATCTTGTAATTATTAAAATTACTCACAAGAAACTTTTTACTTGAAGAATCTTTTGCCATATACTTGGCTTCAAGTAAATCCCACAGTTCCTTTGTGGTTTCAATGTTTTGGTACAAATCAAATAGGGAATCACATATACCATTCAGAATATGGCCAAAGCAGATGTAGTTGTCATTCTCCCACTTTGATTTCTTCCTAATTTGTTCCAAGTTTCCATCTTCTTTAACCAGTGGGATAGGGGTACTCAGAACGTACACCACTTTCAGGGTAGTCAAGAGGAAGTGCATCTTCTTCTGCCATCTGCGAAAGTCCTGCCCTTTGAATTTCTCCAGTTTGTCAAACTTGCTTGTCATGTCTTTCACCGATTGTCCATTCATCATCTTCAATGGATTAGTTTTGATCTTTGTTAGGGAATTTTCTGAAGATCGAAATAACCAAGGATATCTGAGAGTCGTGATACACCTTCAGATTAAAACTATTTGTGGTTCACAAATATTATAATCGGATAAAACTCAGATTTTTGAGTGCGAATTTGAATATGCAATTTGAGAGAGTGTTGATGAACCAATGCAAAAATTCGTATGATTAAAAAACGTTATATCAGGGATGGAAAACTGCTTGGGCAATTATCCACTAATTTAGTTTCGAATTAATTCGAAATTAATCACAAATTCGGGTCCATTATTTATTACATAAAATGCATAAGAAATTTAATAAATTATATTTCTAATGCATTTTTATAAAGTAATATTAATGGAAATAAAATTTTTTCCAAACTGACCTGACAGCTTAACCCCGCCAGGGGCTGCCGCCCTTTGGACCCTGCTATCGGGCTGCTGCCCCCGCCAAGGGGGTGTTGCCCTCTTTGAACCCCCATTATAGTAATATCAAAATAAATGTGCACCCCGCACCAGGCTTATTTCGATTCATACTATAATTAACTTTGATCAACAAGTTAATTCCATTACACTAAATATAGACAACACATAATTTTGATGATGGTTCATCCTCTTTATACGCCCTCAAGTTACATGTCGATAGTGAGGTTCGATTTGAAACAAAGACCAAAAGACGATTACAGGAAGAAGCAAATAAGGCTCATGATATGCAAAGGATTTTGGTGGAGTTATATTCTTGTTTTGCTAATGCTTTTGTATATATCATCTCGTTCTTCAGTCTCTTCACCTCCATTATTTTTTCAGTTATGCTTCACTTCCTTCTTCCTCTGATATCATAATAAATAAATTATAAATTAGTATAACTTATGTAGTCTAGGCGAATGCTGACCTAGAGATACTAGTTTATAAAGTAATCTTAATCAAAAGATTACAAGAATATATATATGTGTGTGTGCGCATGCTAACTACAAAAACAAATGAAATCAATAAAGAATACGACGCAAGCATATAATAAGCAAGTGAAAATGGCACGACTTTGACATTGACCCGTGTGTTTGTGCTTGTTAGTAGTAGAATCTCTGGGGGTTACTGGTCTAAATATAATAATAATAAACAGATAGTTAAAGCTTATAAATAATAAATTCCATTGTTGGAGGTTGGAGACCGATCCATGTTCCCATGTGAATTGGTTTATTTATTTATGTGAAAAGATGTACAAACAAAATAATTGAAGATCGGGTTACCTGTATATGAGTTTGATAGATTTTAGATTAATAGACATGGTCCAAATTTAGTAAATAACGTCTTCAATATTTAACTTTGAGATATGAATAGATAAACATCAAGCATTGTTTGGGAAAGTAGTTATTTATTGAATTCATTTTGTATAAATTAGAAACTAATTACTAAAAGTATTAATTAACTGAAAACTAACTATCATTTTTTTCTAGGAATCTTTAAGTCTTTAAAAACAAAACCCATCAAGATTCATATGTAAAAACTTGAAACTAAAACAATAGCAAGCATAAGGTGTTAACAAAATTACAACCTTTGTAGAGGTGTGGTTCTAATGATCTTGTTGTTGGGTCATACAAAAACAACTTAATTAACGTATGTAGGTAGGGTAAATAAGATGTTATATTCATGAGTATTATGTGGTTTGTATTACATGTATGTTCTGTTTGAGGAAAAGTAAATCCTAAAGTTGATTGTTTAGATGCTTTTACATTAAACTAATTTGGTTTAGTTTGCATTTATACTAAAACTATATTAAATTGCAATCAATCAAGAAAGATAAGCAAACTCAAAATTTTGAGAAAAGAAACAAACAACACTTTCAAGTTGAAAATTTGGTAACGTAGGCAAGGACAATGATGTGGGAAAGGGTAACGACATAAGCAAAGCAGTGAAGACGTATTGCGAAACACTATACCTTGTAACCAATGAAGGACCAAAAGTGAATAACTGGTCTATGTTCGCATAAAGTAATACAAAACTGCATTCTCCCATAACATTCACACTGCACAAAAAACCATCCAACTAATTCTCATGCCGGAGGTGGATTTGTTTGTTATTGTAATTGTACTTGATGGACTTGTATCTAGCTCTTTGGTATTAATTGACAATACGTTTTCTATTGAACAGCATCATTGGTACAAAGAAGAATGATCAACAGACTAATGATTAGTCTAATATTGTAAACTGAATCAAGAAAAACAAATCTATTGTCAACAGCATGATCAACATGTTTTCTTTTGACATTCTTTTATGATAAACCTGCTTAATTGACAAGCCCATCACTTTAAGTCTAATTTGTTTGATATTCTGTGATCTTTTCAGTTGCACAGCCCACTTAAATAAAGTCCACTAAGAATTAATTTGCATCCTACATTTCCAGTGTTAAAGGCCCAACAATTACAAAGGATTCTATGAAATTAACACCTTTAAAGTATTTACAACTTCAAGTACAAAGACTATTAGTTCGAAGGGTCATGGTTATATTAATTGAATTTATATTTTTAACAATCAGAATTAATCTTATATATTTGATCGTTTTTATACAAGCCAAGTGTGTTCTTCACTAGCAGAATTTAAATCAAACAAACTCTTCCTTTGATGATAGTCTTTAACCCTCTAGTAAATAACACTCACAAATTACCTTTTTCTTAGTGTCTTTAAGTTTTAGTGCTTTGTTGTCTTTCTTTGTATGTTTTAATGCATAAACAGTTTTGGCTCTTTCTCACTCCCAAGAATACCCTTATGTTGGTGGATCTTTTCAAATGAATCATAATGATACTATAATCCTATTAGGTGTTGTTATTAGTTGTCTTTCGAGCTCGAGTAAGAGCGTGATTAGGGGAGACTTTACATCAAAATGTCGTAGATAGTTTTAAGGTATGTTTTCGTTTAAGTTTATACAGGTTAATTATTATATATTTTAGTATTATTGTAATTATTATTAGGACTAGCATTAGTATTAGTAGCAGTATTATTTTTAGGTGTTAAGGTTATTGTTTGAGTTTGGTTTTGGGTAGCCTATACTTAGTTAAACATAAACTGATCACTCATGCCTACACAACGTAGCATTAGCTAATATCCAACTATGACAATAACTAGTTAGTTGTACAATTACCTAACATAATATCTACTTGAAGTTCATTAGCACCCTGAGTATTACTAGATCATAGTAGAAACTATTATTAACTACTGAGCAACTATTAAACAAGTGAGTTTTCATGCTTATATATAAAACTAAGTGGTTTTGTCTAAACTTGTAATATACAATAATGTTGTTAATGTGAAATTATCAACAAATGTATGTTTGGATCCTTATATACTTAATAGGATGTGTTGAAATGTTTGAAAATAGGATACGGTGTTAGATTTAGGAATAATAGGTATAGATCATTTTGTATAGGCTTAAAAATTTAATCAATACTTGTAATGAATATGTTTAATTTATTATTTTGATGTATGCATTATGTATATAGGTTAACCCATATGTGTGTTAATTTATGTGTATGATGGCAGGTTCAAACATTATACTTGATCAATTTCTGAAATTAACTAAGTGTAAGAAACATCTACGGATGAACACTTTTGTTCTTCCGTAGATATCCTTTCTTACAAGGCATTCATCCAAATATCTTCTACGGATGAACATCGATGCATATAAGAATACAAGACCAAAGATTCATTGATGAACATCATTACATAAGAGAATCTCAAGTGAAGACTTCTACGGAAGAGCAAACTCCTAAGGAAGACAAAATAGTTGTGGAAGACCAAACACTTGTAATTGAATGATACATGTAATTCAAGTCAACAAGTCAATCCCGAATTCTAAGAGATTTGGTGTTTCCTCAACAGAAACATAAATGCCTATAAATACAAGTCCTAGGTTACACATCGGGGGACCAGACGACAAACATCAAACATCAAACATCAAACATCATATTGATTCACACAATCAATCTATCACAAAACTCTAGCAGCCGTCATACCAATACATCAAGAACATCAATACATTCAAGCAATCATTGTTTATATCATTCATTATTTGTTCATCTATAATCATTAATAAGGTTTAATGAAATACTTTTGAATCAAATCTTGTTCCTTTATTTATTGTGTTGATATCATTATGGTCTTTAGTGTTAATATTCATTGTCATTGATTTTTAATAATTAATCAATTAAACAACGGTTAATGATCATTCCACAATCATTAACTCGATTCCAATCTAACAATGATAATTCCTGATTGTGATCCTAGGATTCATAGGTGGTATCAGAGCCAAGTGCTCATTGATTTAGACCAATTGATTCATCGGTGTTAGAATTGTTTAATTGTTTGCTTAGTTCATTAGATTTATCAGTTCTTCT
This sequence comes from Flaveria bidentis, assembly GCA_018326385.1. Classification (NCBI taxonomy): domain Eukaryota; kingdom Viridiplantae; phylum Streptophyta; class Magnoliopsida; order Asterales; family Asteraceae; genus Flaveria; species Flaveria bidentis. The sequence continues at coordinate 16,037 of BJCM01211453.1, forward strand.
GATTAGTTCTATTGTTTTTTAGCAAAATCATTTTGGTGTGAATAAACTTTAAAACAATAAAACAATGATTTGTCTTTCATCGAGTACTGTTTCATTGCTTGGTTAACTTAGATCTATGTTCACATTAATTGAATCATAGATCCGTGTTATTGATTGATAATCATCAATTGTTTAAATTAATTGAACAAATACATTAACAAAATCCTTTATTTGATACTTAATTATCATTATAAGAATTGACTGATTTATGACCTCAATCACTTAATTACTCATTAATTAAGTTTTGTCATTAATTAGTTCATTACTCAAAAGAAACTCTATTTTTGTTGAATTATAATACTTTAACTAAAAAATGAGTAACTTTGTCGGTGGATCATCATACCAACCTCCAAAGTTGGAAACAAAAGCGGATTTTAAATCGTAGAAAATCAAGTTCAAGAATTATGTGAGTTAAACTGATTCTGACTTATGGGTATCAATAACTGAAGGTCCGTACATTCCACCAACTCTTGGGCCGGATTAAAATGGCAATAATCAACCCATAAGTACAAAAGATCTATCACCTGATGATGTTAAAAAGGTTAAATTGATATTAGAGCATACAGTCTGCTTAGTATGGCTTTACCTGAAGAAATATTAATCAGGTGTGAGAATAAACAACAAATTCCTTATGGAAGATACTTCATACACTTTGTGAAGGGAGTGATGAAATTAGAAGCATGAGAAAGGACACACTTCGCTCACACTATGAAACATTTCATTATATTGAGGGTGAATCAATTCCTCAAAAACTTCATAAGGTTATGCAATTGGTAACTGAGATGAACATCATGGAGTTGAAATATACAAATGAGGAATTAAATAAAAAGATGCTCCATACTTTGCTTGAAAGTTGGAAGCAAACTGTGTCCATGTTCAAGAACACCATTGATCTTAAAGCAACTGGTTTAGATACATTGGTAGCTAAAGTTGAAGCTCTTGAAATGGATGAAAAATCAAGAAATAAGAGCGTGAGAACACATGTCACACCTTATCATTGTAAAGAAACCAAAAGTGCTGGAAGTGCTTTTATTTCTAACAATGATAGTGACAACTCTTATACTTTGAGTGAAGATGAAGAAGAAGTGAGTTTTTATGCATCAAAGCCTTCAAAGAAATCTTCTCAAAGTAAATCAGGAAAGGAAAAGAGAAATATGATGAGAGAAAAGATGCATCTACATCATCAGCAAAGTTTTTGCAGGATCGGTTTTTGTCACTTAACACATAGATTTCTCTCAAACTCACTTATACTACAATCGGATAAGATAAAGCAGAGTCTCTTCTAATAATTGATAATAATATAATAAGTAGCAAAGAACACAAAGAAATAATTTTCAACGTACTTGTATATATTACTTCTCAACTCAAAGTATTACAAGACTCTTACAAGCATATTACATGCGTTATAATGAGAAACTATATATACTACTACCTAAAGCCGGATATACTTTGATACCAGCTGGAAACCTACGACTAAAGCATATACTACAATGCTAAATTTAAGGTATTTTTGGTAAAGTATTATCTAAGGTATGGTAGTCATGACATGTCCATAAGTTACCTTTTGTCACCAACTAAAGTTAGCAACTGTACTAATTGATAAAGGTGAACAGTGGAATAAAGTATGGTCAACTACATAGCTTTTGAGAAAGCGCCATGCAGTATCTCAGAGGTCTGCAGCGGAGTGTTAGAGAGACCATACTTATGTCCTCTGGTTCATAGTAGTGTCTTCCGAAGGTTAGTTGGCTTCGGAAGAACAAGTTTTTTCGAAGCCACTTATACTTCGAAAGAGGCTACTTCTTCCGAGGCTTGAGAACTTCTTCTTTTCTTCATAATTCGGAAGTTGACTTCTTATCTTTTCTTCTATGTCTTGATCTTCGGAAGCGAATACTCTGTCTTCGGAAGTTGGATTTACCTTCGGAAGTTGATCTTACACTTTGTCTTTCGGAAGAACTCTTTTTCCTTCGGAAGTTCCACACTTAGCTTCGAAAGTCCTTTCTTAGTTGTACCAAAATAGTCTAAGTGATTTGGTTTTGGTTGCACCAGCCTTCTTTTTGATCCAACAAACTCCCCTAGGCTGATGCTACGAAAACCTCACTTGTTCCTGCTTCTTAAAACTTTCAACACCAGGGAAAGCAGATACTTATCTGTTTCTTTGTTCTTCCCGGAAGTGGTGCTGAGAAGCTTGTACAAATCATTCGTAGACAAGAGATCCAATCTGTCACTTTGAATAATATGTACCCTTTGTTGTGGCCCCCTGAAGAGAGTTAATTTATGTGAGTTATAGTCATACTCCCACCTAACTATGGATTCGAGTTCAGGACCCTCAACCATTTGAAGAAAGGCTTTGCCTTTGGTTGCTGATCCTTTCATTTTCTCCTCCTCTCTTAGTTTCAACTCTTCTTCAAACTTGGTCCTAGCAGTTAGCTCGACCAAATGAAGACTGCTAAGGTGATTCCTGATGTGAGCAACTACTTTAGAGTTGGAGGGGTTGGAGAGTGGCTTCTCTGCTAACTTAGTAATATCAAATCTACTAAAGTGTAACAGAGATGAGGTATTAAGCTTGTTTAGCTCTCCACTCTCTCTCTCAACAACAAAGTTGTGAGAAGAGTCTTTGAACCTCCACTGGATAATCTTCTTCCTTGGCACAAAGGGTTGACTTGGTACCTTGTATACTTTCTTCGTATCCAACAGAGTCACCAACCTTCTTTTTATCTTCTTTTCTTCCTCATTCAGAGCATCTGAGTTGAGGCTAAGGAGTGTTGCAACTTGGTCTAATGTTCCTTTGGGCAGATCAAGAAATTGATCTCTAGTGAGGGAACATGAGGATCCATCAACATAAGTTAGTTTGATAGAGTCCTCCTCACAAGAAATATCACTCAGGTTTGTACAGTCGATGAGCTTTGTCTTGATTGCCTTAAACTTTTCTAAGTAGAGATGTTTGGAAGGCTGAGGGGATGGTTTGAGAGGTTGTTGGGTAGGTTGTGGTGTTAGGGTTCTGGAGGGTGTTTTGGGTTGGAGGATGGGTAGTTTAGGTGGTTAAGGTGAGGAAGTTGGTACGGTTGATGGTGTAGGTTCAGGTGTGTAAGTTTTAGTGGTTGGTTTAGTCTTGATGGGGAATGGAAAAGGAATTGGTTCAGGTTGTGGTTGGGGTTGAGTGGTTGTTTTGAAGATCATCCCCTGTCCCCTTCTATACATCTCCTTCCTCTTACCCGAGCGAATGTCAGCCTTTATGTCTCTGACATGTCGCTGGAGGGTCTTCTCAGACATAGGACCCACCTACCTGCCAGAGAAGCCATGAGCCTGGAGATAATCTTTCATGCAGGCCTTTTCACCTATCTTTCTGGCAGCAACGAGTCCTTCTTCCTCTTCCTTCTTTATCTTCAACCTCAGCTTCTCCTTAGCAGCTTTCTTTCTCTCTTTCTCCATTTGATCTTGCTCTTTGTTGAAGAGCCATAAGATCGTATCATTGTTATGTGGAGACAGTTCTTCTAGAGAGAAATCCCTGGAGGTTAGGAAGTTTATCCTTTCCCTCCTAAGCTGTTAATCAACTTCTTTTTTCTTTTCCTTCCTTTCTTCCTCCAAGGCCAACCTTGCTGCTTCCTCCTTTTGCTGGATTTTTAGTTTAGTTGCCTTTTCTAACTCAACTAGCTCCTTTAATGGTAGCAAGAGTACATCCTCATTCGCAGCTCCTAAATGGACAAGTCTGTCGATGATTTCCACTCTTCTTTTTTTGTTGACAACCTCCTGGTTGGCTGCAGCTACTTTGCTACTAGGAGCTAGCATCTTCCCAGTTGGAAGTCTACCTTTTCTTTTGAGATTTTCTAACCTTGCTTCCTCCTGAAGCTCTTCCTCGGTCATCTTCCTCTTTCCTTTGACATTTTCGGAAGTGCTAGACTTTGGGGGTTATTGGATGAAAGATTCAGGTTGAGTAGTGGTAATGGAAGCTGGAGTCAGTGCTGATGTTTGAGCTAGGGGTTGGGTGAGAAAATCCTCCCTATTAACCTCATATGAAAGTTCTAAGATTGCACTTGTGACTATTAGATCATCGGATAAAGAGAATAGTCCTTCCGCAACTACAATCTCAGCTTTGTAAGATTGAAGTTGTTCTTTCGAGGCTTTGACTTGTGCTTGGGAAGTCTGTGACTGGGGTTGAGTAAGATTGATATTCTTACTGAGAATCGAATATGATAATCAAGTCAATGATTGATTGGCGGAAACAAACAATCAAAGAACATTCAATGCAATATAATACTCATAAATGCTTTTGTATTTGTATATATGAAAGTTGATTTACAGAGAATAATTACAACAAAATTTCTCTATCTATCAGCCGTCACCTTAGTACAAGGTTAACTATTCTATTTATAGGCAGACAAGAAACCGTTACAAAATGACTAAACTACCCTTGAACTATTACATCAGAAACTAGTCTAAGTCTTGATCCGCATCTTTGCTTGTTCATCCGCATTGACAAATGCGGATGAGATAATCTTGATCAGCATTTCTTCACTTGATCATCCGCATTAGTATGTTGGTCATCCGCATTGGTTAATGCGAATGAACAAATACTTATACGCATTTGGTCGGTCATCCGCATTTGTCAATGCGGATGAGCAAAGTCTTGTCCGCATCTTCTTTTGTTCTTCCG
>BJCM01211462.1:0-14632 GCA_018326385.1 Flaveria bidentis
TCGCCAATTTTTCCCCATCTCTCTCTCCTATTAAATAATTACCTTAATTACTAATAAAATTATTTTAATATATTTTAATATATAATAAATTAAGAAATAAATTTATTTATTAAGGTTATTTCTAAATAAATTGATATTTTTAATAAGTCAAAATTTTTAAACACAAAAAATAATATCATATTTTAAAATATATGTTATTTTAAAAAATTTAAAAAGTTGATATCATTGTTTTATTATTTTTATAAGAATTTTTTTTAAAAATAACATTTTTATACGGTGTGTTTTAGAATAAAATGTTTATTTTTTAAAAATTTTAAAAAAGTTAATATCACTATTTTATTATTTATAGTCATTTCTGATACCTAATTTCAATCATTTAATATCTAAAATATCTTTTTATAATTAATAAATTTATTATATCAATATTTTATTTATTCAACCCGTGTAGTATAGAGTTTACTAAAGCTAGTATATGTACATGATGGGGATCAAATATTAACTCTTGTTTATTACGATAACTCATTAACCTAACTAACCATAGCAGGTAATGTCACCACTATAAGTTAAAGTTTCAGTAATAAAACTAGTGGTACAAAACGAACATTAAATTAAAAAAATAGTATACTCTAATTAAAGTTATTAAGACGATATATTTAATGGTATAATTTGTTTAAAAAAATAACATCATACAACAAAAGTTAAGAATGTTTTAAAATAGGGTGAAGTTTTTATATAAGGAGGGAAATTACGAAAATGAGGGGAAAATCGTTACATTGGTTGTATAACACAATGTAAAAGTTTGTATATATATATATATATGTTAAGTAGAAGAATAATCGAATGAAACATTTAATGGACCTCCACTTCTACCAAAAGTAACCCCACTATAAGAATAAAGAAGCACTGATTACCGTAAAACATAGAATTAAGATAACATTAAGAAACCACTTTATAACCATTGATTTTTTTTGATTTATGGTTGAGATTGTTTAGTGATATGATTGTAATTAATTGATGTTTAAAGTGTTTAGTTAAAAAGTTGTAGGGGTATAATAGGTAAAATAAATACAAATCATATAAAAATATTTTCAAATTAATAATATCCCTAAAATCACTCATTCTCTCTCCTTTCTCTTAATTTATATATTAAAGCCTTTCATTCTCTCTCTTATTTTAGTTTATTGACATTATTTAAATTTAAACATTAAATTATACTATTTTGAATATATAATTGAATATGAACAAAAACCATAGATGCAATCACGTTAAACAAGAGTAAATTCAAAATGTAACATTGAGTTACGTATATGTACTATGTTCTGTGTATATAAAACAATGTGTTACGTATATGTACCCTAGTCAAACTTCATTTTCACCATCAAATCCAATCTTAAAATTTTTTACCATCCGAATCACATTGATTAATGTTTCTAGATATATACAATCATTGTCATATATGTATATATAGGTATAACACATATAACAAGTACAAAACATTTTATTAAACTTAAAATTTTACATATACATATATGTGGTTATATATAAATAACCAAATACAAGTGAAACATTGTTATAATCAATGCAAATACAAGCTGAGTATCACCTAAAATATAAAAGGATATTAAATAAACAAACATTGTTAAATACATGTAACAATAGTGTACGTATACGCAACAGTTTTGTTATGTATATGTAGCAAAAGCGTTACGTATATTGTAATATCAGTGTTACGTATATGTAACAGTAGTGTTCATCTTATATAGTTTGTTCTTCGTGTTCTAAACTAGACGTTTTGATAATTGCTCGACCATCTATAATTTTTTTCAACGTCTTATCATTTTGATACATCATCGACCAATCATCAAACCTGATCCATCACCTATGTAGTATGTAGCTTGATAAGATTAAACTTTGAAATAAAAATACTAATTTACTTGTATGTACCTGGGTATGTATATGTACCATACCATGATGCTTTTTTCCATTCAATTGATTATCATATTCATAGCTATCACAATTACGTATATGTACTGATCATCATTTTCATAGCTATCAAAATTACATATATGTACCTAACAAGGTTACATATACGTCTTGGGTACATATATGTATCATACCCGGCTACCACTTTTCCATCCAGTTCATCTTCATCTTCATCTTGACATAACCAGGAAGATGTCTACTTTAGTTGATTCATTGTAACTAACTTAACATATTTCCACTTCTATCCACTTGTATTCTAATCGTTTCTTCATATTCGATCATAATATTGAACCCTAGCCGCCACCCCATGTTTTTAAATGTATAAGATGAAACAATCAAAATTTATTTCACATATCAATTGAACCATTTACAAACCTGGATCTGTGAACCCATATGCAAATTGATTTGAGGCTATGAATAGAGCTGATGGCAATGTTCTTCGATGGTAGTGTTGTTCTATGATGATAGTTTGATCATATAAATCGATTTCACATATAAATCGGATATCTTACCTAAAACTATTTTTTATACATGATTTGTTGAACAAAGGTTTCTGTGGTGGATGGTGGTGATCGGTTTGTAGTAGAGACAAGAGATGAAGGAGATGATGAGATATTCATGTATTAAATAAGTTAAATAAGTAGATAAATCAGGATTTCAAAAGATACTAAAATTAAAAGAATTTTAAAATTACCTTATTAACCTTTTAAATAAAGAATATATAATTTAAAAAGAAAAATTTTGATTGGTTGAAAGTGGTTTTTATAGTTTTTAATTATAAATGTGGTTTTCATTTGATCCCTCCCCTATATATATATGTATATATATATATATGTATATATATATATATATATATATATGTTAAGTAGAAGAATAATCGAAAGAAACATTTAATGGACCTCCACTTCTACCAAAATTAACCCCACTATAAGAAAAATGAAGCACTGATTACCGTAAAACATAAAATTAAGATAACGTTAAAAATAGGATGAGTGAAGAAACTACCAACATTAAAAATATGAAGATTCATCCGATTGACCAAACAATAGGAAAAGTTAAGTCAAATGAAAATAGATCACATTTGTGTCTAAAATTGAACTTTAAAGTACCAAGAGTGAGCATGAATTGAATACGATTCAACATTATAGATAGGATCCAAATCAAGCTTGAGCTTTGGTCAAGATAAATACCATATTTAGGACGATCATAAGATTAAACAAAATGTTTGTGAAGTAATAGATATACTTTTAAATTATATTAAATGAAACATAATTCAGAGGGGAGTAATTTGTCGATGGAGTGCAACCTAACCAAGACGAAACTCTAGTTTTGGAGATATGTTGTAACACCATAGGCAAATCTCACATCACTAGTGGATGACCATTTAAGGAAGTTTTGGTCACTTACAACACAACACACAATGAGTAGAATTTGTTTAGAACACTTAACAGATCAAATAGGAAACTAGTAACACAAGATTGACACTTAGAAAACTAGCAAATATGAGACAGAACAAGAACAAAAACAACACAAATGTTTGGTTTTCAAAGATGTTATATATTTCTCTCAATTTTTTTACAAGTGTACAAGCATAGAGATAAGTTACAAAGACCTAAGATACTTATACTATATTTTATATCCGTCCATACTTTAAAGGCTAGCTGGATACATGATCTAGACAACAACAAAATCATTGTAAATTCAAAAGGTAGATTTCCTTTTGACTAGTGACTATGACATGCCATAGCTCACATTCTATTATATTACAAAAAGGATAAAAGTAAATAAAATAGAAAGTATAAGACTCAGACCTCAATGTATAGTTACCAAAACATTGACCTTTTCACCAACTTATGAAAGTTGATGAGTCAACATAATTGCAATGAAAAGTGATCTTTCTTTATGGTAAAGTACATCAAATAAAAGCATGTCTTCAAAAGTCTTCGGAAGTTAATCTTTGTCACTTCTTGGCTTCAGAAGAATTTGTACTTAAAGCTTTGGAAGACTTCACTTTAAGCTTTGAAAGACTTCACTATAAGCTTTAAAATATGTTGGTCTTGGCTTCGGAAGATTTTACACTTAGAGTATTTTCTAAGACAATGTGTAAAACTTCTTAAGCATTCTACTTAGCACTTAGTGCATGTATGTAGGATAGACTTATGGATGTTATTGGATGTTTTGGATGCATCAGCCTTATACAGAACCTTACAAACTCGCCCTAGGCTAATGCTACCAAAACATTTGAAGACTTCAGATATATACAATCCTCATTATGATGATGACCAATCCATTCTTCATTAGATGGTCAGGATCACTCAGATTCTCATAGTGTCTTCTCATCTCAAAGAGATCATGTAGAGGGATTGAACATGTCTTACCATGTATAGACATCTTTAACACATTGATCTCTAATAACGTGCCATCACTTTGGATTAGTAGTGTAAGTCCAAGATAGGATGGGTCTTCTGGATGCCATAGGAGGTACTCGAATAGAAGTTGCTGGAGCTTCCTCTTGTTGCACTTTCTCATGATGTTCTGACTCATCTTGAGGTTTGGAGGTGGATGACTTTATCTTCTTCTTCTTCTTCTTTTTCTTCTTAGGCTTTAGTTTAGAAGCCATCATTTTCCACTCTTTGAACTCTTTAACTGAGAAGACTGGCTTGCAGCACCTTGTTGATCATCCTTTTCTTTCTCAGTTAGGTCTTCCTCTCTTATAGGTTCATAATGAGAGGGGGTAGGACCTTGCCGTGGATCAGAAGATGAAGCTTGTTGAGTCTTAGTAGGAGGTCCAGGTTGTGTTGTCTCAAAAGATTCAACCTTAACCTTCACTTCTTGAGGGACCTGACTTAGTAGAGAGTGTAAGTCAACAAGTTCTCCTTTTTTTGATCTTATGCTTGATCACCCTAATATGCTCATCCATAGTGGATAAAGACATAGGGCCAAGTCTCCTTCCGAAGAATCCATAGAGCTTCAAGAAGCTCATCATCCTCTGCCTATCAACAGACTTCTTTTGGCTTTTCTGGATGATGGCTCTTGACTTGGCAACTTCTTCCCTTATTTTCTTCTTTGTTTCCTTATGCTCTTTGAGTACTTGAAGCTTAAGTTGTTTGAGATACTCAAACTCAATGTACTAAAATGCCAAGGGAAGAAGTGCATCTGCCTAGTAGAGACCTGTGGCACTCAGGTAGTTGATCATATTTAATAGTTTCTTTATCTACCCGAGGTTCTTGTGGTGCCACAGTCTCTTACACAGGGCTTTCTTGAACTGGTGAGAGAGTAGGAACATGTTTGTAGAGTCTTTTCAGTCTTTTTTCCTACTTGTTCTGAAGAAGCAATCTTGCATCCTCCGCTTCCTTCTTCTCTCTTGACATTTCCATGTCAGCCAGTTCATTCCATTCTTTTAAGGGGAGGGAGATGGTGTTATCAATATCATAGTTCTTGGTTTGTAAGTAAGCAATTTTGACTGCCCTTAACTCATCATCCTAAGTGTCTGGTTTGGGGGCAGCCCTTATTGCAGCTTGCATGAATCCTAAAGACCCAATAGAACTATCTCCCTTTAGCTTCCTCTTCCCCTCTCTCTCCTCCTCCTCAATCTCCTCAAGAGTCATTTTTGTTTTCCCTTTGTCACTCACAAACCTTTATAACTCTGGGTGGAGTTTGGCCTTTATTGCTTATAGTAGCATCCATGCTCTGGCCAGAGAGAGGTTGAGATACACCTTGGTGTCTTATCAAGGGAATGTATTTCTAAAGCAGTTATTAGTGAGACAGGGCTCTCAAGCTCTATCACTAGGCCTTTAGTCAAGGTTTTCCATTTGAAGCTAACCTCAGGGTCTGCCTTAACATTTAGTTGGCCAATGACATTACGTGATTGCCTTTGTCTCCTTCTAAGGCTGAACTTGTTAGATCTGGGAACAATAGGTCTAGAACATTTTGTATAAGCTTAGAACTTTAATTAATACTTTTAATGAATGATTATAATTCATTATTTTGATGTATGCATTATGTATATAGGTTAACCCTATGTGTGTTGATTTATGTATTATTGTAGGTAAAACATTATACTTGGTCAATTTTTAAATTTGACTAAGTGTAAGAAACATCTACGGATGAACATTTTGTTCTTCCATAAATATGTTTCTTACAAAAACAATCATCTGAATATCATCTACGGATGAAGATCCAGCTCTGGAAGTTCAATTGGAGATTCCTTCAGAAGAACAAATACCTTTGGAAGAACAAGATACCTTCGGAAGAACAAGATAGCTTCGGAAGAACAAATACCTTTTAAAGACTCTGTAGCTGCAAAATCCAAACACTTGTATTTTAAATAATGCAAGTGTTACTAGTCAACAAGACAATTTCGAACCCTAAGAGATCCGGTGTTTCCTTAACAGAAATAATAATTTTCTATAAATATGGATCCTAAGTTTCATATCAAAGAGACGGACAAGCCATAACACAACCAATTCGACGGCTAATATCATATCGATTCACACAATCAAACACAAACCCTAACAACCATCACATCAATACATCATCAACCTTAATACAATCAAAGCATATATTTTTTAGTGCATTCATTCTTTATTCATCCGTAATCATTAATTAGTTTTAATAAAATACTTTTGAATCAAATCTTGTTTTCTTATTTATTGTGTTCGTATCATTGTATTCGTCATAACAAACATTTACTTGATTTGATAATTGTTCATAAAAACAATTAAATTAAAGTTAATGATCATTCCATAATCATTAGCTTGATTCCATTCATCTAACACTGATAATTTCTGATTGCGATCCTAGGATTCACAGGTGGTATCAGAGCCAAGTGCTCATTGATTTAGATCGATTGATCTATCAATGTTAGAATTGTTTAGTTGTCTGCTTATTTCATAAGAACTATCAGTTTTTTTATTAGATCTAATTTTTTGATTAGATCTATTGTCTTTGATCAAATCATTTTACTATTAACCGATTTTTGCTTAAAATAATAAAAACAAGAGAATTATCTATCAGCAAGAACTCTCGTTTAAACTTAGATCAATCATTCACATTAATTGAATAGTGGATCAGAGTTATTGATTGATAATTCCTGATTTTATAATACATTAACCGATCCTTGATTTGATAATTAATTATCATTATTGTCAGGACCGTTTTCGTATGGAGTACTAACGGATTCTATGTTAAACCAGATCAAATAGTGTAGAATCCTATTTGATTGGCGATCCAATCAGTGAGAACCATAACCCGATCGATATAGCAATGAACTATACGTTAAGAATGAGTAGGGATCGATCAAGATCGAACTTTGAAGTTGGATTGGCTGTCTAGGACATTCTGGACGGCTAGGGTTTATGAATATACGAAATCTCTCAAAGTGTTATGTTTTTTCATGAATTAAGTGGTATTTATAGGTTTGCAGTTTCCATTTGTATGACTGAACCATTAGCATGGTTCAGTCGTGCGACTAAATCATGTGATTGAGTCATACGCACGACTGAAGGTTCAGTCGTGCGACTAAGTCAATCTTATGTCTCAATCATATGACTGATCCAGTCTCCTGGTTCAGTTGTGCAACTGGTCCATAAGCATGATATATTCATGCGTATGGTCCATTAGCATGAATAATCACCCGACTAGGTTGAACACATTACTTAATTATTATTGACTAAGAACTATGTACAACAACCTCAAACCTATATATGAAGTTTATACATATGAATTATACTTAACACAATAATAATATGAAATAATTAAACATAAACAAATATCAAACACATATTATATTTCATTGAGTCATTACATTACACATGTGTAAGAAATGAAATACTTTTACATTGAAGCACATAAACTGGGAACATCATGTATCTACAAACTCCCCCTTGGACCTAGTTTAACCTATTGTCTAACATTCTTCACATGTTCTTGAAACTTCTTGTACTTCTCTTCTCTTGTGACTCCCACGTGTATCTTAAACGAGAAGCAAAGTCGTATAACGTGTTGGAACTGAAGAGCTTGTACAATGTCTTGCGTGTCATAGAACAGTGGCCAATTGTATAAAGTATATTTCCATCTTTGTTGGTTAGCCACATTAGGTCAAATACCCTAATAGTCTCTATATTTCCATCTTTGTTCAACACTATGACCGCTTCTCCCGTCCGCCAATCATAATACCACCATTGTGGATTGAAATCCTGAGGCATTTTCCATAAGGGAATCTTGGACATTGTGCATGGGGGACTCCACTTCAGCACCACCTTTAGTCTTCCAGATATAGGATCAACTTCAGACTTATGAATGAACCTCTTAGGTTGTTGAGGTCTGAAGTTTACCCATCTTGTGTGGTATTCTTTCTTCAACACTGCCTCAAACCATGCTGACATCTGTCTCGGGTTGGCATACAAAAGATCTAAGCATGCCAAGCGGTTGAGCTCAAAACCAGAAAGAGTCTTCAGATCATGTGGATATCTGAAGTATTCAGTCCCTTTCTCTCTCTTTACAGCATAGACATTCAAGTCTTCAAAATAAGCCCATGCAATGATTTTGCCAGACACCTTCTGATGTTTCTTGACTCTATACAGTTTGGTGTAGGCATTTTGCTTTGGAGGTGCGCGCTGGGCTTTCATTTCAGTATAACAGGCGGCCCATTCAACTTTCTTTAGGTCAACATTAGCATCTGAAGCTTGGGCTTTACTTTCATCCTTTTGTTTCTCTTTCTCCATCTCCTCTAACTTCTCAAAAGTAGCACTGCCAAAAGTTTCACCCAAGTTGGGGATAACATTTCCCGCAGGGTCAGTGTACTCCGGATAGTGCTCAGTTGTCACATCTTATATCTCAATCTCATCGACATCCTGTAGCTCCTCATCACTTAGAACATTGACTTCTGGTGCATCTTTGACAATTTCATCAAGATTTAGTCGGAACATCTCAGCTAGTTGCTCGTCGGTCAGATCATGTATGATTTCTCCTTCTTCGGGAGTGTAGCTCACTGACCGTTTGACGATCCCTTGCAAATCAAGATTCATAGTAAGTTGAGTCTTGATTTGCTGGAGGGGGAAGACATCATATTCATCTTGCTATTGAGCTTCATCTGTTTGATTAATCATTAACACATCACACATAAGTCATTAATCAAGACATTGAAACAAAAACAACCACAAATAATCATAAATTACATTAATGTAATACACAATTCAAGTACAAAAGTTTTAAATACATAAACATCTAATCATTACTTTTGCCTTGATCGGTCGTCACTTCAGCTAGAGGAGCTAAGGACGAGGCTCCTTGATCTTGATTTCTCTTGGTGCGCCTCTCCTAAGTTGATGGATTTGAGGCTGATGCAGCAGCATCACCTTCTTGTTCATCATCATCATCTTTATCATCCTTTTTGTCCTTCCCACTAGGTCTCGCTTCCTCATCCTCATCTTCTTCTTCTTCTTCTTCAGATTCATCTTTAGTGAGCTCATCATCATCATCCACATCATCACCGTCTTTAATCTTTAACGGCTCACTCTTAGATCCCTTCAGCTTTAGCAAGATATTTTTGTTCTTTTCTCCAGATCCTCAATCCTTTTCACTGATACCATCACGAACTCGTTTTGACCCTTAAGCGCATGGTGAGCTCGGCCTAAAGCTCTCTCAAACTGTTCATTCTTCTCACTGAGCAGAGAGATTTGCTTGGCTTGAGCAACATTTACCTCCATCAGCTGGTTTATCTGAGTAGCTCTCAGATCATCAGTAGCAATCAACTTTAGAATGATACGATTTAGGTTGGCCAACTATTCCTCTAACCTGATATTGGGTAGAGTGGAGCCATGTGTCATTGGGGATTGGGTGGATGCACCGGCTTCTTGAGTGGTGGTTGTGGTTGTGGATATGGTGAAGATGGGAGGAGGAATGGGAGTGGATTGTGGTGGAGTGGTTGTGGTAGTTGTGGTGGGAGGTGTGGTAGTGGTGGTAGTGGTAGGAGTTGTGGTGGTAGTGGTAGGAGCTATGGTAGTGGTGGTAGGAGCTGTGGTAGTGGTGGTAGGAGTTGTGGTAGTGGTGGTAGGAGCTGTGGTGGTGAGGGTGATCCTTTGCCTCTTTCTCTTCTTGTCGTAGGGTTGGGCCATCCTTTTCTTCCTTGAGCCCTTCGAGACAGAGGCTCCCCCTGAGCTGTGTGGCTGGTCTGGGTGTAAGTAGGATCAGTGTAATCTGTAGCACCACCCTTTGACCCAGCCTGACGTCCGCCAACCGCCTCTTTCCCTTTTTCGATGGCCACAACTCGGCTACCGACGTTCCTCACCAGAGGCTCATCGTCAGATTCTTCCTCTTCATCGAGCAGGAAGTCTTGGTGGAAGGCAACCTTTTCCGTTCCACCAGGTGCATCACCACCTTGACCATCATCATGGTCGTCATCATCGGCATCATTATCGGCGTCTTCTTCTGTGGGTAACACGATTGGCTCAACATCACAATCGCTATCATCGTGACGCCACTTCTTGCGAGAGGGTGCAATATAATCTTCACTGGCCAGATGCACAAACAATCTCCTGACCGGGGGCTTCACCTGCTTCCCCCGGTACACCTTCATTCTTCCTAGTGTAGTGTCATCCATTACCTCGAGTATAACAACATCGTCTCTCTCTCTTTTGGCAGCAAAGGAAGCTTCTCATCAATGATTATCTATAGGAAATGTGGGTACATACAAAATCCTTCCTTGCCTTTTGCTTCCAAGTTCTCAATCATATAGGAGAAGAGCATGTGAGAAAAACTGAACGGGTGGTTTAGCACCAATGCAACGAATGCGTTATGGATTTGGTCTGACACCTCATCAAATCCTCCTCTCCTTTAAACTATGCACTTTAGGATAACATGAGCCAAGTTCTTGAATTGGGGGCACATGCTGCTCTTGTTGAGCACACCTGCATTGATGTCTGCAGCGTACTTTATCCTTAGAAAGCATCCCCGAACAGTTAGGGGATACAAATTGGTTGGGTAGGCACCATCCTCACCCACATCTAAGACCCTCCTCAGATCTTTTTCTGTGATCTCAATCTCCTGCCCGAAGATAGAGCTCCTAATACAATACGACTCAGCAGATCGGTCAATGGAGGCACCTTCCCAGAAGGCCTGCTGTATAGACCTGTATGGTGTGCAAGGAGCAAAGATGGCCTTGTAGATCCTCGATCTATGTAAGAAGGCTATAATCCCAGTGAACTCAGAGGCATTCCTGGTAGTAGCATCGAGATGAGCACATATGTTGTGCTTGGTGCTCATCGTCCATCTATCCGCCATGTTACTGCAACACAAGAAACATATACATTAAAGTTGTGTATAAGAGATGACAGTTGGAACATAAACTATTTAGATCAAACTGGTTCAATCGTGCGATTAAACCATACGACTGAGTTCAGTCATGCGATTGAGCCTGCGGCTGAGTTCGGTCATACGATTGAGTCTACGATTAAACTTAGTCGTATGTTAAGCCATGAAGTTGAGTCAGTCATGAGACTGAGTCACTGATTGATTCAATCGTACGCCTGGCTCAATCGTGCGACTGAGGTTCATACGGAGTGTCCATTCGCATCTTGCTCTGTTCGACACTCCAACTTTGAATCTATGTCAAAACTTTACATTAGACTTCATGTTTAGACTCATTAGATTCGCATGGACTCTAACTAGCACTTAATGTCCTTTAAATCAACATTTATGTCCATTTAAGTGGTCTATTTTGAAGAGTTATTCTCAGTTCTTGATATTAACTTAATCGGTCCTTAGGATTCGATTTAACCAGTCATTTGAGTCGATTTCATTCTCACAGTACCTGTAGATGAGTAGGACAACAGTCAGTATCATAATCAAAGGGTATGCACAATAATAGGCATTTTGGGCAGAGTGTTTGTGTATGGGCGGTTTTTGAGAGCTTTGAAGGGTGGTAAGGAATGCGACCGACTAACCCCTCTATTTATACTGTTTTATTGTTCAGTCGTGCGACTGGACCCATACGCATGCTTCATTCGTGCGGCTGGCTTACACTTCTTAATCCATCCGTACAATTGGTTCAGTCTTGTTTCCAATCGCATGGTTGTCTCATACTCATGGTCCAATCGTGTGACTGGCTCATACTTATGGTTCAATCGTGTGATTGGCTCATCCTTATGGTTCAATCGTGTGATTGGCTCATACTATGATTCAATCGTACGATTGGCTCATCCTTATAAGTTTGACCTCATACACATTCAGACATTTCAAATTTTACCTTTTGATATATAATATTATGAACACCAATCATCTCAGACATGACCTTTTTAATTGAAATCCATTTGATCACCTCAGACGTAATCCTTTTCATTTAACATCATTTGATCACCTCAGATGTGATCCTTTTAGTTTAGAACCGATTGGTCACCTCAGACATGACCACTTTTAGTGAGTGATTCAGAGATTTAATCTAGCTGTATAGTCCGACATCTATGCAACAAAAGACTAGAAAATAGAAAAAAAAACTTGAAATTAAGACAAAACCAGACATATTTTTGTGTTTTTGGTTTGAGATGGATTGAAACCTTTTAGAAAACGTCTAAAATATTTTTCTTCCTTGACAGAACAACTTCAAGTTAATTTGATCATTTCTGGAAAGATTCATTATGGAATCATACAGGTATATCAGAATCATTTGGGACCCTTTTAATATGTACTTTGATACTAGATTCTTGTTTTGTCTGAGTGTCAATAGCACTTTCAGGAAATCATACTAGACTTATAAGATGCACACAATGATTTTGACTGTCAAGAGTTGTAGCCACAATGATTGTCAGTATATTTGTCCACTTCAATCCATACATAGATTTTTGACTCACATTGGTGATGAGTTAGGTTTATTTATTTCAACAAGTATTTATGGATCCCACACTTATATGGTAATCAACATTTCTCAGGAGATGTTTGAGCGGTCTACGGGTATTTGACAAGAAGAAACTATTCTAAGGGCTTCCAAAGAGATGCCAAGCCTCAGGTCAGTGCCATCGCACAGTAGAAAGGCGCAAACAACAATGAATTCTAGAATATTTAGGTTATGCTTATCCTCAGGTCAGTGCCACCGCACAATAGAGAGGCACACAACCTATCTTCTTGTTAGAGCATTTAATTTTCTTTTGCACATAATGTACCAACAATATTAGTCATTAGCTTGATTGCACTTAGTAGTTTTTCCATGGGCTTTGCTCATTTTTGTGGTCATCCGCACACGTTTGTGGCGTTTATTTTGCTAGTCACCCCTTATTGGAAATGCTTTTGATTGTGTTAACCAGGGATAAGATGGTAACCCACAGCAAGTTGAACAAATTAGTTTGAATTTAATTCACCAATGAAGTCTACTCATCTATTGTATTGAATCTACCGACACATCATACAATTAACTAGCAACCTCTAGGTCTACTTTCTCTATGTTACCTCAGTAGCAGACTAGTTCTACTATCATTTTTCCTTTATAGTGCTTAGATTTCTTAGACTTGTACTTTGAATTAAACATGTTGAATAGTTAAATCATTTTGGAGTCCCAAATAATTTGTTCCCTGTGTACTATCATTTTTCATAAACTTTGAATCAAAATCACAGATTTGATTTCATTTCTTTCAGCTAATCTGTCCATCCCCTCGTTTTTTTAAGTAAATAAATACTGCAACTAATTATATACTAAAGTAAACTATACTCTCCCTAAAATTTTAAAACCAAAAATCTTTTTATGTTTTTGGATTTTAATAGATAGGAAAATAAAATAAAAAAATAAACAATAGACTAAGAAAATACATGTCGGACTAAGAACTTTCTTCTTCTAGAATCACATAACTTTTCTTTTTCACGCCATTACCTCTAAAAGATATAAAAACCGAGGTTTGTCAAATTCTTTTCTGTAGAGGTTGGCGCATTGAAAATCCGTATTAATTTTAACAACATCGATTAATTGCTTTTCAAAATAGTCACGTATAAAGTGATATTTAATGCCGATGTGTTTTTTTCAGGTGTTGGACCGGATTTTTGATGACAACAATTGCAGCATAATTATCAACAAAACTAGGGGTGTTAGAAAATTGCAAATCATAGTCGCACATTTGATATTGAATCCAAATGATTTGTGAACAGCAACTTGCAGCAGCAACATATTCAGCTTCACATGTTGACAGAGAAACTGATGTCTGCTTCTTACACTGCCAGGTGACTAATCGTCTACCAAAAAACTAACATCCCGCTCATGATGACTTGTAATTCATCTTACAACCACCATAGTCCGAGTCACTATACGCTGTAAGCTCAAAGTCATCATCATGAGGATACCACAACCTGAGTGTTGGAGTACCCATCAGATAACGAAAAATCCATTTAACTCTTATGAGATGATTTACTTTTGGTTTTGCTTGATATCTGGAACAAAGACACGTGGCGTACATAATATCAGGACGAGAGGCTATGAGGTACATTAGAGATCCGATCATCCCTCTATCCATGGTGGCATCTACCAGATCACCATTTTCTTTTGGTGCCGTAGCATTCTCCAAGTCGATTTGACTGAGAATATCGCCTACATATTTGGACTGATGTAGGAAGATTCCTTTTGGTGTCTGATCCACCTGTAATCCAAGAAAGAACTTCATCTCCCCCATGG
>BJCM01211468.1:0-21915 GCA_018326385.1 Flaveria bidentis
TCACCAACTTTCACAAGTTGGTGAAAGGTCCATGCTTTTGGTAAACTATACATTGAGGTCTTAAGTCTGTTTCTTTCTACTTTATGTACTTTTATCCTTTTTCTAATACATTAGGATGTGAGCTATGGCATGTCATAGTCACTAGTCAAAAGTCAATCTATCTTTTGACTCTACATTGATTTTGTTGTTGTCTAGATCAAATGTTTCTAGCCGGCTTCTAAAGTATGGTCGGCTGTAGGATGTAGTATAAAGTATCTCTAGTCCCTTGTATCTTTACTCATGCTTTGAAAACACTTGTAAGGAACTAGAGAGTAATATACAACATTCTTGAAAACCAAATAATTGTGTTATTTTGTTCTTGTTATGTCTCTTAGTTACTTGTGTTTCTTAGTTTCATTGCAACTGGATTCTAGTTACCCATTTGATCTGTTAATTGTTCTAAATCAATCTCTCCTCATTATGTGTTGTGTTGTAAGTGACCAAACCCCTCAAACGGTCCTGCAATTGCTATCAGAGCATTCCAGGATCTTGATAGTAAGATCTCACCATCTTAAGAATTCACCATCCTAAGATCCCTCACACACACAAAATACTTAACATCTCAAATAGCAGCTAACACTAAAGCTGATATAGAAATTGGAACCATGATAAAGTCCCCACTGATCCCTCCTGAAAACTTTGAAACTTGGTGTCAAAGTATGGAAGGTTTCATCAAGTCTCAAGACTCTAGGATGTGGTGAAATCTATTGTCTCAAGACCTTACATACCAAGCTCCTCTTCAGCTGCTGCTGGAGGTGGTATGATTCCAAAGGGTATGGGTGACTACTCAGATGAAGATAGAAAGAGAGTAGATATTGATCAAACATCCATGACAACTCTTCAGACTGCTCTTCCAAACTCTATGTACAGAGGTTTCAAGAAATACAAAACAGCTACGCAGTAGTGGGATGCATTGAAACTAATGGATGAGGGTTCTACTGAAGCCAAGGAGAACAAGAAGGATCTACAGAAGCAGCATTTTGAAAATTTCACCTTTAAAATAGGTGAAACCATGACTCAACAATACTTAAGGTATCTTGAGATTATGGACACTCTAATGGATGTTGGAGTGACTCTTGAGAACAGGGACATTGTAAGGAAGTTCATGTCCTCTCTTGCTAGGAAATTGACACATTATTGTGTTGTTCTTAAGAGGACTGAGAACCTCAAGACACTCACTTTGACTGAGTTGTATGGTATTCTTAGTGGATACCAGATGGATATGAACATGTAAGGTTCATCTGGTAACTCTAGAAATCAAATGAGTTCAGCCATGCATGTGACTGGAAAGGATAGCATAGAACCTTAACATCATCTTATATGCTACCCTGACAACTCACAAAAGGGTCCTTTCATCACCTTCCTAGAGACACCAAGAGAAAGCTACACTCAAGGAAGCCTATTCAAGAGACAAGTTCTTCACAAGCCTTTGTGTCTCCTGATGAAAGTTCTAGCAACTTTCTTTTGACCCTTGAAGACTTGGACTGTATCCATCCAAATGATCTGGAGTATATGGAAATATTCCAGCAGATGGCTCTTCTTACTCACAGAGCTAGGAAGTTTTAGAAGAGGACATGAATTAAGTTTCCAAGCAGTACAGCCCAGTGGAAAGTTTGGGCTGGATAAAAGCAAAGTCAAGTGTTACAACTGTAACCAAATGGGCCACTTTGCTAGAGAGTGTAAGGCACCAAGAACAAATGGTGGCCAAGCACAATCCAGACAAACTACACTGATAAAGCCACCCCGAATAAGAAGATAAAGCAGCAAGTTACAGTTGCTATTGAAAAAGGAGGCTTTGACTAGAGCTTTCAAGTGGAAGATGCATCTCCAAACCAAGCCTTGATGGTTGGCCATGATGAAGCAAAGGTATTGGAACATCTCTGTACACCTGAGTGTATTGCTAAAATTAATAGATACAGTTTCTACAACTTAGATATGAGATCTGATCTTGAGTCCTTGAATATTTTAAAATCTAATTTCAAAAAGGCTGAAAATGACTATAAATTGAAAATAGATGACTTAGAGAAAACCATTTCAGTTCTTAAACGTGAGCACACCAATTATAGGACTCAGATCAAAGATCTCATAACCAAGTTGATAGAATGTCAGGTTGAGCTTGTGATCAGCAAAGCCAGGGTAGAAAAATGTGTTCTTGAAGAAGAAACCATCAAGAACATCATATCCTCATCCTTGCATGCAAAAGTTTGTTATCACAATAAGCAGGGACTAGGATCTAGTAAGATAGCTCCTCCACACATAATCTTGTCTTTAACATCTCCTAGGTGTGGAAGTTATGGATATGAGCTTCCACTCATAGACCCCTTGATTGAAAAGGATGAAAAAGTGATAGTGGATAATGCCTCTGAGAAGAGTTAAGAAGAGGATTCTAAGAAGGTTCACTATCCTTTTGAGGAGAGTAAAAAGATTGTGATGACGAAGTCTATAAGAAAGAACTTGATTAGAAAGAGCAAGAGAAAGGCAAAGAAGGCTCAAGAGATCAAGGCCATTTTTGACTCTAAGCATAAACAAGTTTTTATCTATGTAGGGTTTGAAGTGGTTAAGACTGAAGACATAAACTTGAGCTCTAGTACTAAGAGGATGTTTCTTGTTCAAATCTTCCTAGCATCAAGAAGAAGGCTGACCAGTTATGTACCACTACTACACAACCTGAACCATCTAGCTCCAAGTGCAATTCTCACCCTAAAAGAACTATCTCAGCATCTGCAAGGATGAAGGTGGAGAAGGAAAGTGATCAAAGTTAGCCTTGTTCTCAAAAGAATGCTATTATGAAGAAGAAAATAGAGTGTGTTATATGTGGTAGTACTTCTCATCTTGCTAAGGATAGTTTCTACAATCCAAGAGGTACTCTCCATATGAACAAGGAATAGACTTCTAAGAGTTCTAAGAAGAAACTAACTTCAGAAGGAAAATCTATTTCCTTTGAAAGCTCCAAAATGAAGATGAAGGCAAGTGGAAATTGCCTTCGGAAGAAAATTTGGTCTCGGAAGAAGGGAATACTTCCGAAGCACTGAAGACTGCAACAATGATAGCAAGATCTTCCAAAAGCCTAGTCATCAAAACTTCCAAAGTCTATAAAACTTCCAAAGTCAATTCCAAAGTATCAAAACTTCCAAGTGACTGAAAGTTATCCATCAACAACAACATTGGATCCTCAAAATATGACTATAGGATCTATTACTGTTTCATTACCTTCAACTTAATTTGATAAACCCAAGACAGGCAAGGCTTGGGTTTCCAAATGTAACTAATCATTTTGATTATGCGGGAACGGCTCAAGCCAAACAAGAATGTCTGGATTGTTAATAGTGATTGTTCCAGGCACATGACAGGCAATAGGTCACAATCTTCTAAGTGTATCTCAATTTTGTGATCAGAGTCATAACATGCTCTTTACTGAGCATGAGTGCTTGTTCTAAAGCCCGAGGTGGTCATTCCTCATGAGCATATACTGCTTAGAGCCCCCATGAGAGGGAACATGTACAAGATGTATTTGCAAGAAACATCTCCCTCAAGAGAAGTTTCATGATTTCTGTCTAAGGCAAATAGTGATGAATGTTTTCTCTGGCATAAAAGAATATGCCATGTAAACTTTAATAATATGAATAAACTTGTTAAGAATTATTTGGTAACTGGAATGCCAAAGAAAGAGTTTACAAGTGATGATCATTGTGTGACATACCTAAAAGGGAAGCAACACAAGGTATCTCACAAGCCAAAGGAAAGAAACTCCATCACTACTCTCCTACACTTGTTACATATGGATCTCTTTGGCCCCACCAGTGTAATGAGTCTAGGAAGGACCTCTTATTGTTTAGTGATCACAAATGACTTTACAAGATTTACTTGGGTCTTCTTCCTTATAACTAAGGATGAGACTCCTGAGATTCTAAAAAATGTTATCTTAAAGATTGAGAATCAATCTGATGACAAGATCAAAACCATAAGATGTGATCAAGGAACAGAATTCAAGAACCAAATCCTTAATACATTTTATGATAAAAAGGGTATTACAAGACAATACAGTGCTCCCAGGACTACTCAGCAAAATGGTGTTGCTGAGAGGAGAAACAGGACACTTATTAAGGCTGCAAGTACTATTTTGTCTGACTCTAAATTGCTCATCACCTTCTAGGCAGAGGCAGACAACATTTCTTGCTATGTGCATAACAGAGTTTTAGTGGTTAAGACTTATGGTAAGACTCCTTATCAACTTTGGCATAAAAGGAAAACTTTCATTGGTTTTCTCAGGTCTTTTGGATGTCCTTGCACATTCTTGAATACCAAAGATCAAATTGCCAAGTTTGCTAAGAAATCAGATAATGGACATTTTAGTGGATTCTCTTCCCAAGCTATGGCTTATAGAGTATACAATCTCAGAACCAGAATTGTTGAGGAGTAAGCCAATGTGACTTTTAATGAACACACACCTAGTGTAGCCGGTTCTGGTCTTGATTGGCTATTTGATCTTGATTTAGTTACCAATTGTTTTAACAAATCTTGTGAGAATGTTTCAGGATCTACAGATGTCTTACCAATAGGTGATCCTGATCCAAAGTTTGAGCTGAGAAGACCTTCAAGCTATACATCATCAGATCCAGTTGTAACTGATCCTGCAAATGAAGTTTCTATCAGCACAACAATGACAAATATAGTTGATACATCTGAGATGTCTTCAAATTTCAGGTCAGAGGCTCAACAACTAGATAAAGAAGCTTCAAATGTAGAAGACCATGGTGGTGGTGAAAGTGATCATGAATTTCTTGATGCTGACAACCACTCCATAGAAAGCAACATCAATGATGTCACACACTCATTGGATCAAGTCTAACTTGAGAAGTGTGTTGATGTTGTGGGAGAATCAATGCCAAATCTAAATTTTTCTAATCTAGATCTCTCTTAACAACTTCCTGTGATCCCTCAACTAAGGATCCACAAGTTTCATCCTACCTCAAACATCATTAGAAATGTTGACTCAGGGGTAAGAACAAAAGGACAAACCCATGCTGCAAATGTTTGTCTTCAATCTTGTTTCTTATCTCAGATAGAGCCTAAGAAGATTGATGAGGCTCTGAAGGATAGAAGTTGGGTTGTAGCTATGCAAGAGGAACTGCTTCAATTCAAAAGGCAAAAGGTTTGGAACCTATGTCCTCTTCCTCATGGGAAGACCACTATAGGAACCAAATATGTTTTTAGGAATAAGAAGGATGATAGAGGACTTGTCATTAAAAACAAAGCTAGACTAGTTGTTCAAGGGTATACATAAGAAGAAGGAATTGACTACATAGATGTCTTTGCTCATGTAGCTAGACTGGAATCTGTTAGGATATTCTTGGCATTTGTCCAAGAACTTCAAGGTCTATCAACTTGATGTCAAGTGTGCTTTTTTGTATGGGGTAATTGATGAAGAGGTGTATGTCAAACAACCACCTGGTTTTGTAGATCCTGATCATCATGATTATGTCTACAAACTTGATAAGGCTCTTTATGGGCTACACCAAGCACCAAGAAAGTGTTATGAGACTCTATCTCAGTATCTCTGCAAGCATGGATACAGAAGAGATACTATAGATGGAACTCTCTTCATCAAAGGACAAGGAAATGACTTAATGCTAGTTCAAGTATATGTAGATGACATCATCTTTGGTTCAACTAATCCCAGGCTCTACAAGGACTTTGAGAAGCTGATGAAGGACAGATTTGAAATGAGTGCCATGGGGGAACTCAATTTCTTTCTAGGGATTTAAGTGAAGCAAGTTGAAGATGGCATCTTCATAAGTCAGTCAAAATATGTGGATGAACACCTTGGGTCAGGACATACTTAAGAGGTTCAACATGACTGGCTGCAAGGTAGCTAAGACACCCATAGCAAAAACCACTCCCTTGGGCCTGATTTTGAGGGGGAGTGTGTGGATGACCACCTTTGCAGTTATAATTGGTTCCCTTATGTACCTTACTGCTAGCAGGCCTTATATCATGTTTGCCACATGTGTTTGTGCAAGATATCAAGTCAACCCCAAGATGTCACATCTTATCACTTTCAAGAGAATTCTAAGATATCTCAAAGGTGCCTCAACACTTGGCCTTTGGTATCCTAAGAATTTTGACTTTAAAATGTATGCATATACAGATAGTTATTATGGTGGCTGCAACATGACTACAAAGTCCACATCAGGGGGATGTCAGTTTCTTAGTGGAAGGGTTGTCTCATGGCAATACAAGAAACAATCCTGTCTCTCTGCATCAATTGATGAAGTTGAATACATTGTTGTTGCAAGCTGTTGTGCTCAAATACTTTGAATTTAGAATCAGATGCTTGACTATGGATTAAACTTTAAGGAGACTCCCATTCATATAGACAACAATAGTGCTAACTCTATCACAGAGAATCCTGTGCAGCATTCGAGGACAAAACACATCAATATCAGGTATCATTGGATTAGAGATAACTTTGAAAAGTGATTAATCAAACTAGTCAAGGTTAACACAAATGAACAATATGCTGATATGTTCACTAAAGCCTTTTATGAACAGAGATTTAAGTATCTTATATCAACTATTGGGATGATTAACCTTGAGTAGCTTTTCTTATAACTAATTCATATTATTTCTAAAATCTGTGTCCTAAGTTGTCAATTTCATCATCTTCATAAGCTCTTGTTTTTCTTGGGAGAAAAAAATTTGTAAGACCTTCCTTAGATTTTTGAAAATCTTGATATTTTCTATTCTTCGGAAGATATGTTTTTATCTGCGGAAAAAACTTATGTCATTAAAATAAACAACTGCTTAAGTAAAATTACCTTCGGAAGAAATTTCTAAAATATCTTTCGAAGCTTAACATTTCTCTTAAGTACTTGAATGTTTTCAATGACGATTTTCTTCCGAAGCAAATTAACTCTCGGAAGCTTTATTCTCAGTTGAATAAAGCATCAAAGTCTTAATTCTCTTATGAAGCAAAATTTTCAAAAGTCTCAGGTGTATCTTCTGAAGTCATTTTAGCTTCGAAAGCTTTTTATTAAAACTTCTGAAGACAAATTACCATCGGAAGATTTTCGACTTCCAAGAAAACTAATTTTTAAGCAAAAAGCAAACTACTTTTTCAGATGTAGGATCGACATCCAGATATTAAAGTTTATCCTCTTTTATTAACTTTGTCTTAATTCCATTTCATATATAAACCCAATGGTTCCCCCTTTTTTCTTTATCATCTTCATCTTACTCCAGATCTAAATTCCCAAAATCCTCTCTGAAACTGGCTTTGTTCTTCTTTTCCTTCACCGCTAAGCTTTCTTAAAGGCCAACCTCAACCGCAAAAATGACCCAAACTTTTCCATGTAGTTACATATGCAACACAATCAGGGTGCTCTGTTAAACTCTAAAAAAAGATTCTCATATTTCAGGGGTTTGTCAATTTTTGGCTCTCTCAAACTATTCCACCTCCCTTAACATTGATCTTGTATTGTATGAGGATCATTTGCTTGAGTTCTAGAAGACCTGTCAAGAGGTCATTCCTAATGGGAAGAAGGCATTTCTGAGGCAGTGCAGGGGAGGACAATCTTCATCACTCTAGCCATCATAAATACACATCTTCAGTTGGATAATGAGGAAGGTGAGTTGTCCTTTCCTAAAGAAGTTGTCAACTAATCCTTCTAGCAGATGGGCTATGAGGGGGATTTCTAGTAATGATCTTCAAGAAAGGGAAGGTCTCATCCCAGTGGAAGTACTTACTTCATGTGGTCATCCATAGCTTGTCCAACAAGCATGAGAGTTAGGACCAGATTCCTGAAGATCTCTCTTTCATAGTGCATGGGATGGTTCAGGGGGTCAAGTTCAGGTACTCTTAATTTGTTTATACAAACTTGCTTGCTAACTTGGACTCCTTAGAATATTATATGTTTCTTAGATATGTTCAACACATTCTCAACTGTGAATTGGGCTCATAGTTGAGGGAAATAGATAATGTTCTTAAATTGGGACAGATGAAGCCCGACATCTTAAAATCTTGAAGAAGCCAATTGTTGGCTTTTTTGGGGTAGAAACAGCCTTGGTCCAAAAAATGTTAGAGCTCATTGCTCAAGGTGACAACTTAGCAACACAAGCTAGTGTTAAACCCACACCTTCTACCTCTCAACCACTCAAAAGACCACCACAAATCACCCTCACCTCACAAAGAAGATCCAAATGAACCCTTGCACAAGCTATTCAGTCTGTGCAGGCCCCCATACTATTACCCACACAAGAGGAAGTGGACACTGGAGCTCCCACTCTTCTAAGGAGCAAACCACTCCCATCTTTTCAAGAATCAGTGCTGAGGTTCCTCATGCTCAGCTTGATGAACTCACTAGCCCTACAACCGTAAGCCTTCACTTAAAGTCTCAACATTCTAGTGAACAACCTTTAGGGGAAAGTTACCATCCCCACCCTTCAGATCTAAACCAGCCAATCCCTAGCCTTGATTAGTATGATGATGAGGACTTGGGATTCAGTGAGTATCATGAATCTCTCTTATCTTCCCCTATTCAAAGAGAGATGCTTAATCCTGCTTCTTCCTTGTCTAGCCCACCTCATCTACCCTCTACTGAGGTGGATGTTCCTGACTCTGTTCAGGAAGTCCATATGGAAGAGGCTCTCAATTCTGCAAGTGATTACATCTTTAAGACATCAACCATGGCAACTCAGCCCACTGATACTCCATCTGAGGTAGTCAGTGAGCAGAGGAAAACCAGCAGCCAAGAACATCATGCTGGTGGTGAGACTAAGGACTTTGGTCCAATTATCTCATCCCCTAATGAATATTCTGACAAAAAAGTGGGGAATCTGAGACTAAAGGTGCAAAAACTTCCAAAAACATGCACCTACCTAGTCTCTAAGGTTAGTCACTTGGAATCTTAGGTGACTACCTAATAAAACAGGGTCAATGATCAACAACTTTAGATTTCTTACCTCAAGGAGAAACTAGCTAGGAGACCTTTAACAAGAGGTCAACCATGAACACAAGAACCTATAAATGTAATTGACCTAACTCCTAGCTCACCTATGCAAGAAGGTGATGCTACCAAAAAGGGGGAGAAAGTCATTCCAATTACAGAACCTGGGAGTTCTTCATAGAGCATGGACTTTGAGGACTCACCATTTTCAAGTTCACATTGATGTGGACTCTATAGACTCCTTCATTCAGAGTCTTTTTGAAGAAGGTATACCAAGGGCAGTGTCATCTCCACCATAAGTAACTTCCAACTACATCATAGGGTGGATGTATGATGCAAACAGAAGAGCCCTTATTCTTCAAAGAGTTCAAAGGTAGCAAGAAGTCTTCAATTTTCGGACTTTAAACTACTACAAAGGTCTTGACCTTGTCAACATGCCACTTGTCAATCCAACACAATCTAGACAAGCTGATAAGTTAGCTCAAAGGATTCAAGATAGGATTACTAAAGAGTTCAGCCTCAGGCAATGTCATTGGTCAATTGGATGTTGAGGTAGATCCTAAGATTAGCTTCAAAGAGGAAACCTTGACTGAAGGCCCAGTGATTGAACCTAAGAGCCCTGTCACACCTACAACTTCTTTAGAAGTCCATTCCCTTGATGAGACACATGCTAGTGAAGGTGCATCTCAATCTCTCTCTACTCAGAGCTTGGAGGCTACACCAAGCAATAAAGGCCAAAGCTATCTCCACCCTGATTCACAAAGGTCTGTGAGTGACAAAGGGAAAAGTAAAATGACTCCTAAGGATATTAAAGAGGAGGAGAGTGAGGAAAAGGAAGCTAAGGAGAGAAAGTTCCTCTACTGGGTTTGCTGGCTTCATGGAAGCTGCAATCAAGGCTGCCTCCAGGCCAAATACTCAAGATGATGAATTAAGGACAGTCAGGATAAACTACTTACAGACAAGGAACTATGATATTGATAATATCATCTCCCTCCCCTTAAAAGAATTGAATGAACTGACTGACATTGAAATGTCAACATAGAGAAAAGAAGCAGAGGATGCAAGATTGCTTCTTCAAATCAAAGTGGAAAAGAGACTGAAAAGACTCTACAAACATGTTCCTACCCTCTCCCCATTTCAATAAAATCCTACACAAGAGGCTATGGCTCCATAAGAACCTCAAGTAGACAAAGAAATTGATAGGATCAATATGATCAACTACCTGAGTGCCACAAGCCTATATCAGGCAGATGCACTTCTTCCCTTGTCTTTTAAGTACATAGAGTTTGAGTATCTTAAGCAGCTTGAACCTGAAGTACTCAAAGAAAGAAAGAAAACAAAGAGAAAGATGAGACAAGAGGTTGCAAAGGAAAGAGCCACCATCCAAAAGAGCATGAAGAAGTCTACTGATAGGTAGAGAATGATGAGCTTCTTAAAGTTCTATGGATTCTCCGGAAGGAGACTTGGCCCTATGTTTCTATCTACTATGGATTAGCATATTAGGGTGATCAAACAGAAGATCAAAAGAGGAGAACTTGTTGACTTATAATCCCTACTAAGTCAGGTCCCTCAAGAAGTGGAGGTTAAGGTTAAACATTTTGAGACAACATAACCTAGACCTCCTACTGAGTCTCAGCAAGCTTCATCTTCAGATCCACAGTAGGATTTTGTCCCCTCTCAATCTAAACCTGTGAGAAAGGAAGACCTAACTGAGAAAGACAAAGATGATCAACAAGGTGTTGCAGGCAAGTTTTCTTAGTTAAAAGATTCAAAGAGGAGAAAAAGGATGGCTTCTAAACCAAAGTCATAGAAAAAGAAGAAAGTGCAATCCATCTCCAAACCTCAGGATGAGTCAGAACATCCTAAGGATGTACAACAAGAGGAAGCTCCACCAACTCTAATCAAAGTAGCTCCTTTGGCATCAGGAAGATCCATCTTGTCCTGGAATTACTCTACCAATCTAGAAAAATGGCTTGTCATAAGGATCAAGGGGTTGAAGATGTCTACACATGGAAAGACATGTTCAATCTACCTCTACATGATCTCTTTGATACGAGAAGACATTATGAGAGTCTAAATGATCCTGATCATCTAATGAAGAAAGGCATGGTCATAATCGTGATGAGGACTATCAATATTTGAAGTCTACAAGTGTTTTGGTAGCATTAGCCTAGGGGGAGTTTGTAAGGTTTCATATAAGGCTGATGCAACCCAAAACATCCAAACAATTTATCCTACATGGATGCACAAAGTGCTGAAGTAGAATGCTTTGGAAGTTTTCACATTCTGCATTAGAAAACATTCTAAGTGTGCAATCTTCCGAAGCCAAGACCAATATCTTCTGAAGCCAAACATGAAGTCTTTTGAAGCTTCAGAGACAAAGTTTTCCGAAGCCAGTTTATGAAGACAGATTTCTTTCGAAGACTTTTGAGTACATGCTTTATCTTATGTGCCTTTTACTATAAATTTAGACCACCTTTTCACTGCAACTCTATCTGACTCACCAACTTTCACAAGTTGGTGAAAGGTCCATGCTTTTGGTAAACTATACATTGAGGTCTTAAGTCTGTTTCTTTCTACTTTATGTACTTTTATCCTTTTTCTAATACATTAGGATGTGAGCTATGGCATGTCATAGTCACTAGTCAAAAGGCAATCTGTCTTTTGACTATACATTGATTTTGTTGTTGTCTAGATCAATTGTTTCCAGCTGGCTTTAAACGTATGGTCGGCTGTAGGATGTAGTATAAAGTATCTCTGGTCTCTTATATCTTTCCTCATGCTTTGAAAACACTTGTAAGGAACTAGAGAGCAATATACATCATTCTTGAAAACCAAATACTTGTGTTATTTTGTTCTTGTTCTATCTCTTAGTTACTTGTATTTCTTAGTTTCATTGCAACTGGTTTTTAGTTCCACATTTGATTTGTTAAGTGTTCTAAATCAATCTCTCCTCATTGTGTGTTGTGTTGTAAGTGACCAAACCCCTCAAACGTTCCTGCACTATTCTTCAATAGTTTCTCAAAGTCTTTGTAGAGCTTTGGATTAGGTGACCAAAAGATAACTTCATCTACGTAAACTTAAACCAACATCAAGTCATTCCATGTTCTTTTAATGAAGAGTGTTCCATCTATAGTACTGCTCTTGTAGCCATGCTGGATAGAGATACTGAAATAGTGTCTCATACAATTTCCTTGTAGCTTGCTGTAGCCTATAAAGAGCTTTATCAAGCTTACAAACATAATCAGGATGATCTAGGACTACAAAACTAGGTAGTTGCTTGACATACACCTCTTAATCAATCACCCTATATAAGAAAACACACTTGACATCAAGTTGGTAGAGTTTGAAATCCTTGGATGCAACAAATAAAGAAATATCCTAGCAGCTTCAAGTTTTGCCACTAGGGCAAAATCATCTGTGTAGTCAATCCCCTCTTCTTGTGTGTATCCTTAAACAACTAGTATAGCTTTGTTCTTGATGATAATTCCTCTATCATCCTTCTTGTTTCTAAATACTCATTTGGTACCTATAGTTGTCTTCCCTTGAGGAAGAGGACATAAGTTCCAAACTTTTTTCCTTTTGAATTGAAGCGGCTCCTCCTATAATGCTTCAACCCAACTACCATCCTTCAAAGCTTCATCAACTTTCTTAGGCTTAGAACAATAAACAAGAGAATAGACAAACATTTTTGTCATGGGCTTGTCCTCTTGTTCTCACCCCTATGTCAACATCTCCAATGATGTTTGTGGTGGGGAGTGACTTATGGATTCTTAGTTGAGCAATCACAGCAAGTTGATTACACAAATCCAATGAAGTGTCTGTCATCTAATTCCTCAGCAAATTTGGCTACTTGATCTTTGGTGTTCAAGATGGTGCAAGGACATCCAAATGATATAAGAAACAAATGAAAGGTCTCTTTTGTGCCATAGCTCATAAGGAGTCTTACCATGAGTCTTAACTACTAAAACTTCTACACATAGCAGGCAGTGTTAACTACCTCTAACTAGAAGGTAATGGTTAGTTTAGAGTCGGATAACATGGTTCTTGTAGCTTTAATAAGTGTTTTGTTTCTCCTCTCAGCAACACCATTTTGCTAAGCAGTCTTGGGAGCACTATATTGTCTTGAAATACCCTTTTCATCACAAAATTTATCAACGATTTGATTCTTGAATTTAGTTACTTGATCACATCTTATGGTTTTGACCTTTTGATTACTTTGATTCTTAATTTTTCAGAATGAAGTTCTTTAAGATTTCAGAAGTCTCATCTTTAGTTTTATATAAGATGACCCAAGTAAATCTTATGAAATCATCTGTGATCACCAATCAATATGACGTCCTTCCTAAACTCATTACACTAGTGTGGCCAAAGATATCCATATGTAATAAGTGTAGGGATGTGGTGATAGAGCTCTTTTCCTTTGGCTTGTGAGACACTTTGTGTTGCTTCCCTCTCAAACATGCAACATAATGGTTATCACTAGTAAACTCTTTTTTTAGAATTCTACTTACCAAATCATTTTTAATTAATTTATTCATGTTTGTAAAGTTTACATGGCATATTCTCTTATGCCATAGGAAAGACCTATCACTATTTGCTTTAGATAAAAAGCTAGAAACTTATCTTGAAAGGGATGTTTCCTACAAATCCATCATATAAATGTTCCATTTTCTGGGGGCTCTGAGTAGGATATGCTCTTAAGGAATGCTCATCCCGGGCTTGAGAACAATGCACTCATGCTTAATAAAGAGCATGTTATGTTGTTGACCACAAAACTGGGATACACCTAGTAGATTGTATCTAAGCTCATTGAAAAAGTTTACCTTCTTAATGCTAAGCTTACCATTTATGACTCTGCCCCTTCTAATAATGTAACCACCTAAATCTCCTCCAAAAGCAACTGGCCCTGCATCAATTTTCTCAAAGTTTTAAAGCAAAGAGCCATTGTCCATCATGTGCCATGAACAACCACTATCAATGATCCATACATTTCTTCTGGTCTTTAGCTATTCCTGCATAAAAAGAGATGGTTAGTTACATTTGGAAGCCCAAGGCTTGTTTGTCTTGGGCTTGTCAAAGTGAACTGAAGATAATGAAATAGTGACTGATCCTATATTCAGGCTTTAAGGATCATTGGCTGTTGTTGATGAAGAATTTTCACTCACATGGTCTTCCTTTATCTTCCACACTATCTTTGGAAGATTAGACTTGACTTTCAAGACTTCGGAGGTTTGATGACTTTGAAATTTTTGGAGACTAGACCTTCGGAAGCGTTTGCATCCACTATAGCAATCTTTAGTACTTCGGAAGCATTCCTTTCTTCCGAGACCAAATTTTCATCCGAAGGCAAGATTTCATTTGTCTTCTTCTTCACTTTGGAGCTTCCAAAAGAAAAAGACTTTCCTTCCAAAGCTATCTTCTTTTTAAAAGTTTTCTTCTTGGTCATATAAAGTACTTTTAGGATTATGGATGCAATCCTTAGCAAGATGATAAGTACTACCACACATGATGCAATCAAATGGCTTCCTTTTGAGAGTTTCCTTTTGAGTAGAAAGATGAGCTTGATCACTTTTCACTTCCATCTTCATCTTTAGAGATGATGCAACAAGCTTCTTAGGGTTAGGCTTGCTCTTGGACTGGATGGTTCAGGCTATATAGCAGTGGTGCAGAACTGATCAGCCTTCTTTTCTTCACAGGGATGAGTTATACATAAACTAGAACTCCTGGTACCAGAGTTCATAGTTAAGTTTTCAGCCTTTATCACTTCAAATCCTTTAGAGACAAAAACTTGCTTTTGCTTGGAGTTGAAGGCAGCCTTGATTCTAGAGCTTTCTTTGATCTTCACTTGGCTGCTCTAATCAAGTACTTTCTTTTGGACTTGGTCATCCCTGGTTCTTTCCTCTCCTCAGGAGAATAGTGACCCTTCTTACGATTATCTTCTTCACTCACCTCAGATCCATCCTTTATTATCTCCTCTTTATTTTCATCCTCTTCTTTAATGGGGTCTATGAAAGAAAGATCATCTTGACAAGTTCCACACCTTGAAGGTCTTATAGATAGTAAAGTGTGTAGAGGAGCTATCTCAATGGATCCCATACCCTGCTTATTTCGATAACAAATCTTTGCATGCAAGGATGAGGATATAATATTCTAGAAGGTCTTTTTTCAAGAACACATTGTTTTGCCCTGGCCTTGCGGATCACAAGCTTAGTTTGGCAATCATTTAACTTGGTAATGAGATCATTGATCTGAGTCCTGTAGTTGGTGTGCTAATGCTTAAGAGTTGAAATGGTTTTCTCTGGATATTTTATCGGAAGTTTATAATCATTTTTAGCTCTTTTAAAATCAGCTTTTAAGATGTATAAGGATTTAAGATCATATCTTATTTCCAAGTTATAGGACATGTTTCTATTAACTTTAGCAATACATTCAGGAGTACAAAGATGTTTCAATACATTCGTTTTTTCATGATCAGCGATAAATGCTTGGTTTGGAGATGCATCTTCAACTTGATAACTCTAATCAAAGCCTTCTTCTTCAATAACAACTACTGCATGTTGCTTGGGCTTCTTAGTCTGTGGAGCTCCATGAGTGTAGTTTGGTCTAGTTTGTGCTTGGCCATCATTTATCCTTGGTGCCTTGCATTCTCTAGCAAAATGTCCCATTTGGTTATAGTTCTAACACTTCATCTTGCTTTTATCCACCCCAAACTTTCCACTTGTTATATTGTTGAGAAACTTCTTACATGTCCTCTTGTATAACTTCCTCGCTATATGAGTGAGAAGAGCCATCCACTAGACTATCTCCATGTACTCCAGAACATCTGAATTCAACAATGAAGAGAAAGTTTTCATTGCTCTCATTAGTAGACACAAAGGCTTAAGAAGAGTTTGTCTCTTGGAATGGGCTTCCTTGGATGTAGCTCTCCCTTGGTGTATGCGGGAAGGTGATGAAAGGACCCTTTTGTGAGTTTTTAGGGTAGCAAATGAGATGATGTTGTGGTTCTCTGCACTCTCTTTCAACCACATGAAGGGCAGAACTCTGCTGAATATTAGATGAGTTGCAAGATGTATTTTGCATGTTTATCTACATACAACTCAATGAGTCTTGAGGTTTTAAGTCCTCTTAATAACCACAAAGTCGTGTGTCCATTGTTTGGAAAGAGAGGACATGAACTTCCTTACAATGTCCATGTTCTTAATAGTTACTCTAACATCCATTAGAGTATCCACAATCTCAACATAACTAAAGTATTGTTGAGTCATGGTTTCACTTGAGAGTAGGTGAAGTTTTCAAACTATTGCTTCAAAAGGTCTTTCTTGTTCTTTTTTGCTTCATTAGACCCCTCATACGTAAGCTTCAATGCATCCTATTATTGCTTAACAGTCTTGCACTTCTTGAAGCCTCTGTAGATAGAGTTTGGAAGAATAGTTTAGAGAGCGGTCATGGCTTTCTGATCTATATCAGTGTTCTTCTAGTCTTCTTTTGAGCAGTCAGCCACTTCTTTTGGTATCATGCCACCACCAGCAGCAGCTAAAGTGGTGCATGGTACATGAGGTCTTCAAACAATATATCCCCACATCCGGCTATCTTAAGACTTGATGAAGACTTCTATTCTTTGGCACCAAGTATCAAAGTCATCAGAAGTGACCAGAGGAGATTTTCTCATAACAACTTTGGTAAGAGCTGCCATTTGAGTTGTTGAGTGTTTTATGAAACTAAAGAGATTTAAGATGGTAAGGTCTTACAGTCAAGAGCCTAAAATAGTATGATACTAATTGCAAGACTGTTGAAGGGGGTCCATACAACAGTTTCACAATATGGAGAGACTTAAAACATTTAATAGAACAAATAGGGTACCGAGTTTATGTTGATGATACTAAGAACTCAAGTATGAGATAGAACAAAGATAAGATAATATTTGGTTTTCAAGAATATTGTATATTGCTCTCAAGTTCTATTACAAGTGTTACAAAAGCATAAAAATAAATACAAGTACTTGAGACACTTTATACAACATCCTACAATCAGTTATACTATGAAAGCTAGCTGGAAACACTAATCTAGACAACAAGTTCAATGTATGGTCAAAAGGCAGATTGCCTTTGACTTGTGACTATGACATGCCATAGCTCATATCCTAATATAGTACAAAAAGGATAAAAGGTACAAAATTAGAAAGTTACAAACCAATGAGCTTAATCTACAGTTGACAAAAGTATGGACCATTTCACCAACTTATCTAAGTTGGTGAGTCTTTAGATATGGCAGCAAAAAGTGTTCAACTTTTGTCAAAAGGTGATCAGAGAAAGCATGTCTTCTCTGTCTTCAGAAGAAATCAGTCTTTAGCTTCGAAAGACTTTGTCTCTGAAGCTTTGGAAGACTTTATCTTTGGTTTTAGAAGATTTGGTCATTTTCTTTGAAAGATTTTACACTTAGCATATTTTTCTTCAGTTGTATAAAACTTCTAAAGTATCTTTCCTTTGTACTTTATGAATGCATGCTGAGAGCTCTTTGGTTGCTTTGGATGCATCAGCATTTTAGTGTAAACCTTATGCAGGATCAGTTTTGTGTCACTTAACACTTGGTTTTTCTCTCAAACTCACTTAATCACACACGCTAGTTTAGATGAAGCAGAATCTATTCTAAGAGTTGATAATATACTAAGTAACAAAGAACACAAGGAGATAATTTTCATGGTACTTGTATATATTATTTCTCAACTCAAAGTATTACAAGACTCTTACAAACATATTACATGAATTACAATGAGAAACTATATATACTATCACCAACAGTCGGATATACTTTGATACCAGTTGGAATCTTATAACTAAAGCGAATACTACAAAGTTATAGTTAAGGTATCTTAGATAATGTCTTATCTAAGATTTGGTAGTCATGACATGTCCATGACTTACCTTTTGTCACCAACTAAAGTTAGCAACTATACTAACAGATAAAGGTGAACAGTTGAATAAAGTATGGTCAACTACATGGGTTTTAAGAAAACACGATGCAGTATATCAGAGATCTGCAGCAGAGTGTCAGAGCAACCATAATTATGTCCACTAGTTCATAGTAGATGCTTCCGAAGGGTAACTAGCTTCGAAAGAACTTGTTCTTCCGAAACCACTTATGCTTTAGAAGTAGCTACTCCTTTCGAGGCTTCCTTAGGACTTCATACTTTGGAAGATGCAGTCTTCATTTCTTCCAAGTGTTGAAGCTTCGGAAGAGCAAAGACTTTGTCTTTGGAAGTTGGAGTTTTCCTTCAAAAGTTGATCTTGCACTTGTCTTCAAAAGAACTCCATTTGTCTTTAGAAGTTTCACTCTTAGCTTTAGGAGTCCTTTATTTGTTTCACCAAAATAATCTAAGTGTTTGGTTTTGGTTGCGCTAGCCTTTCTAGATCTAACATACTCCTCCTAGGTTGATGCTACCAAAACCTCACTTCTTCCTGCTTCTCAAACTTTAAGCACTAGGGACAGAAGTTTCTTTGTTCTTCCCTGAAGTTGTGTTGAGAAGTTTGTACAAGTCATTAGTGGACAAGAGATCCAATCTATCACTCTAAATGGCATGCACCCTTTGTTGCGCCCCCCTGAAGAGAGTTAGTTGATGGGAGTTATAGTCATACTCCCATCTAACTATGAATTCAAGGTTGGAACCTTCAACCATTTGAAGACAGGCTTTGCCTTTGGTTGTTGATCCTTTCCTTTCTTCCTCCTCTTTTAGTTTCATATCCTATTCAATCTTGGACCTTGCAGTCAGCTCGGCTAGATGAAGGCTGCTGAGATGATTCCTGATATTACACACCTATCTCGGAGTTGGAGGGGTTGGAGAATGGCTTCTCTACTAACTCAGCAATATCAAATATGCTTAAGTGTAGCAGAGATGAGGCATTGAGCATGTTTGTCTCTCCATTCTCTCTCTCAACAAAAAAGTTGTGAGAAGAGTTTTTAAACCTCTATTGGATAATCTTCTTCTTTGGTACAAGGGGTTGACTAGGAACCTTGTCACCTTTCTTTGTATCCAGCAGAGTCACCAGCTTTCTTCTTAGCTTCTTCTCCTCATCATTCAGAGAATCAGAGAAAGAGTTTTGCAGCTTGGCCCAATGTTCCTCTAAGCAGATCAAGGAAATGATCTCTTGTGAGGGAACATGAAGAGCCATCAACAAAAGTCAACTTGACAGACTCCTCCTCACAAGAGACGTCGCTCAAAGTTGTACACTTGATGAGCTTCATCTTGATCTCCTTGAACTCCTCTAAGGAGAGATGTTTGGATGAATGAGAGGATGACTTGGGTGGTTGTTTGGTGGGAGAGGTTTGGGTTCTGGGTAAGGTTTTAGGTTTGGGAATGGGTAGTTTTGGTGGTTTTCTAAATTGAGTGGGTAAGGAAGTAGGTAAGGTTGATCAGGTGGGTTTAGGGGTGTAAGGCTCAGAGGTTGGTTCAGTTTTTACAGGGAAATGGAAAGGGATAGGTGCGGGTTAAGGCTATGGTTATGGAGTAGATGTGAAATTCATCCCCTGTACTCTTTAGTACATCTCTTTCCCTCTTCCTGAGCGTATGCCAGCCTTGATTTCACTGACAATACGCTGCAGGGTCTTCACAAACATGGGACCCACCTGCCTACCAGGCCTTATCACCTATCTTCCTGGTAGCAGCAAGTCCTTCTTCTTCTTCATTCTTCTTCTTCTCCCTTAGTTTTACTTTTGTAGCTTTCTTTCTCTCTTTCTCCAATTGATCTTGCTCTTTATTGAAGAGCCATAAGATCGTATCATTATTATGGGGAGACAGTTCTTCTAGAAAGAAACCCCTGGAGGTTAGAAAAGTTATCCTTTCCCTCCTAAGCTGCAAATAAGCTTCCCTTTTCTTCCTCTATCTTTTCTCCTCTGAGGCCAGCCTTGTTGTTTCTTTCCTTTGTTCAATCAGCAGCAGGGTTTCCTTTTCCAGCTTAGTTAACTCCTCTAGTGGTAGCAAGAGCACATCTTCACAAATAGCTCCAAGCTTGATAAGCCTGTCAATGATCTCCACCCTCTTTTCATTGTTGACAGCCTCCTGGTTGGTTGTAGCTGCTTTGCTACTTACGGTTAGCAACTTCCCAGTTTAGAGTCTACCTTTCTTCATAAGTTTTTCTAAGATTGCTTCCTCCTGAAGCTCTTCCTTGGTCATTTTCCTCTTTCCTTTGACATCTTTGGAAGTGCTAGACCTTGGGGGTTCTTGGATGGAAGTTTCAGGCTGAGAGATGGTGGTTGGAGCTTGTTGTAGTGGTGTTATTTGAGCTAGGTGTCGGTTGAGAAAGTCCTCACTATTCACCTCAGATGATAGCTATAGAATTGCATCTGTGATGATTAGATCCTCGGACAAAGAGAATAGACCTTCTACAGCTTCTATCTCAGCTTCGAAAGATTAAACTTGTTCTTTCGAGACTGACTTTAGCTTCGGATGTCTGAGGGAAAGCACTATCTGTCCCAACA
Source organism: Flaveria bidentis (assembly GCA_018326385.1). Classification (NCBI taxonomy): domain Eukaryota; kingdom Viridiplantae; phylum Streptophyta; class Magnoliopsida; order Asterales; family Asteraceae; genus Flaveria; species Flaveria bidentis. Next base: position 20,460 of record BJCM01211468.1, read on the forward strand.
GTTTCAGTTGTTGGTCCATCATTCCTCATTTCCCCTTCAAAATCAATTTCAGGTTCCATTTGGGCCTTAGGTTGACCAACTTCTTCCACAATGGTAGAAGGTGCATTTATCCTTTGAATCTCTTCAGCTCCAAAGTACATCATAATCGCATCAAGGCTAGGCTGATCTAAAGAAGATCCCATCAAGAACTTGGAGAAGATCCTGTTGAGATCTCTGGGCATCCTTGGGTCTATTTGCAGGACAATTTGAGGAGGCTAAGGGAAAACAGTTGCTTTGGGCGCCGAGTATCTTGAAGTTAGAGAAGTTAAAGCTTAGCTTTGTGGTTCCACATATGTTTGTCTCTGAACACTCTCCGCCTTTTTGGTAGAATTATTTATGAGAGCTAGATGAGCTAGAGGAAAAGGTCAATGAACCCTGAATAGGTACATGCCTCACAGATCTCTCAATCTGTTTCTCAACTAGTTGAGCCTTGAGATTTTCAATCTCAAGTTGCTGAGTGGCGGACCTATCCTCTAAAGTCTTAACCTTTTATTCAAGATTTGAGACTTTAGAAAGTAGGTCTTGAATGATGAGTTTCAGACTTCCCTCATCTTCTTTGAAGAATCACGTGGAAATGAGGTAATATACCTGGTATATTCATTCTCACCACCAGATGTGGTTTCTTGACACCCTAGTTTCCCTTGCCTAACGATGTATCTTTTAGAGGCATCAAAGGGCATGGTTGCCATAGATTCAGACTCAGAAATATTACCATTGCCCTAAGGATCGAATGAGGCTCCTTTAGTAGTGGTAGCTGAATCTACTTGAGTCCCCTTCACATCAGTGGGACTCACCTTAGTTCGTTTTTGCTAATAGGGGTTGGAGATAAGAGGTTCCTCTAGGCTCTATTGATCTAGAAGAGGGTATTGGGGATCAACTTCATTTCCATGGAGATACTTAATCTCCTTATCAGTTCTTATTAGTAGGTCAATAAAGGATATGAAAGTTAAACCTAATGACCCGGGACTTTGGTCAATGTCTATTGGCATTGAGCCTCTAGTGGGGTTGTCCCTTTGTGGTTGCTCAGGGAAGTATAGATACTCATCTTGAGGGCTTTCATCTTGGGTTTTGGGCTAAGGGAATTGAGATTAAGGAAGATCAAATCGTTTATTGAGGTCAATAGTGAAGGATGGTGAGACCTCAGACTGAGTGGGATCCCATGTGTTGGTACACATGTCCCTAGTTCTAGTCTAGTGATCTTAAATGTAATAGACTTTCATCTTGTAACACATATGTAATGTTGAATCTATGAAATGAAAAACTCTTCTGTGAATGTTTGTTGATTGTTTAATATTATATCTATTGATATTATGAATTGGTACACGCATATATGAACATGTTATATAGTCTTACAGTTGTTAGACATGTTCTAAATCATTAAAGGTTCAAGAATGTGTTTAACTAAGTAATCTGATTC